>CM064573.1:74403595-74547261 GCA_032716605.1 Paralithodes platypus
ATGATGATGATGATGGCTTGAGTAAAGTAGGAGATTGGAGAGTTTTGGAGAGAGGAAGATAAAGTGGAGAAGTGCGAAGTACAGTAGGAGATGAAAAGTTCTCGGGCTTAACCAAGAGTGCTCCATTGTCTATTTTCTATTTTTGCTGGAATGATAAGTGTAGCAACTTGGTCAGCTTCTTCTGGGCCGCTATAGGGGGACGTCTTCCTGCTGCTGCAGTCTGCTGGATCTCTGCAGTCAAGTCGATGATGTTCTTCTCCAGCTCGCTGGTGGTATTCCCAGGTCGATGTCCTCTATAGTGGCTACTCCATTTTTATACATAGTTGACTGAACACCTGCAATCCATCGGGTTAAATAAGCGACCTTAATCCAGTACCCTGGTAGGTTTCTCTCTGCCTTACACAGCAAGCAGTAACTAGTTTAACCGTGGAGTTCAAATGTGTCTTATGGGGAGATATTTATTTATTTATTTAGTTGTTATTTGTTCAGGAAGCAGGAAATATTTTAACTGTGTCTTATGGGGAGATATTTATTGATTGATTTATTTGTTATTTGTTCAGGAAGCAGGAAATATTTTAACTGTGTCTTAAAGGGGAGATTTTTATATAGTGGTTTATTTGTATCTGTTATTTTTATGTTTTATATATAAATTTTGTTTTTCAAGTTTTCTCCCTAGACCTTCAAGCTTAAAAATATACCCCCAAGACCTCCCTTCGAAATAAATTTGTGCATTTTTCGTAAAAAAATGCCCCGGCTAAAAGTCAGTTCCTCTTAGATCCATAAGATTCCTCCTAGGCTCGCTGTCGCTCGGTGACTTAAATGGGACGAAAGGTCTTAATATTGACAAAGAAATGGGACAAAAAGTCTTAAAATCGCCAAACTAATGGGCCGACCGTCTTGATATCTGAAAATTAATGATGCTACACATGAGGGAGAAGGGTGTTCAAATAAAGCAACTACCTGGTAGTAACCCCGTTAGTTTTCAGTTTTTAAGATGTTTGTCCCATTCGTTTGTCGATTTTAAGACCTTTCCCCCCATTTCTTTGTCAATATTAAGACCCTTCGTGCTATTTAGGTGTCGATTTTTTTCTTGGCGAACGATAGTAAGACTTTAATTATAAAATAACCAGCCTTCGGCCGGGACATTTTCCTACAGAAAAATTTACAAATTTATCTAGAAGGGGGATGTAATGGATGTTTTTTTTGTTTAAGCTTGATGGAGGTTTAGGGACAAAGCTTTAAAAAATATAAAAAGATACATAAATGAGCAAATAAATACGACCATCTCCCCTTAACCCTTTCAGCGCCATGACGCCTTTTTTACCTTTGGTTCTGGCTAAAATTCGATTATTTTAACACCTTACGAGCGGGCCCGTCAGTTTTTTTCCACTACGCGCCCAGCGGAGGGTTTTTACCCTAAATGGCCTTGTTTCCGTGCTCTTTGTCATGCATAAACAAGAGCCAGAGCGTAATACAATTATGTATCCCTGAAAGGGCGTAAATTGAGCTTTCCAATGACACCAGAACCATCCATCTACGACCACGCGTTCTCTTGCAACGATCGTGCAACACGAGTGTAAAATCCCTAAAATAAGGTAATTTCCTGACATAATTCCCTGTGTGGTGAGGTAGGGAGGATGGAGTAGTGTGGAGTAGATGTCAGTAGGCGCACGGGGTCCGTGCCGAGCGGTCATGAGGTAACCTACGCTCCTCCCGTCGCTCGTCTCTCTCTCACAGCCATTCTTGCTCAAAAATTGCACACAGACTTAAGTCGGTCCCCGCCACATAGTCCAGGTTTTTAGATACGGACTTAAGTCGGGCCCCACTAATAAGGGGTTAAGCAGTTTAAGAAGGTCCTATGTTATAAACCCCTTCTGTACTTAAGCAGTTTAAGAAGGTCCTATGTTGTTAACCCCTTCTGTACCGGCGACGTCTTATATTATTTTTCTAGCGACATTTAGACGATTTTGTGCATCTTAACCCTTTTGCTGCGGGTGATATTCTGGAATGTTTTGGCAAGTTACAGCAATTTCCAGGCTTTAAAAGCCTGTAAAAAACGTAAAAATAGAGTGTCAGTGGGTGGGAGCGTGAGGGGCCCACCTCCGACCCTCAGAGCACCGAGCGGCTCACTGAGCTAAGCTGTGTCTCGGGTGAGTCTCTCTCTGTCTCTCTCACCAGTGTAGCCAAGCGAGCGAGTGTTACATAATAGCGGGGTTCCCGCGTTTCACTGGGACAACTGCGGGTGAACCAGACCACGTACACGGTCCGTTCTGGTGTCATTTTGATGCTATTTTCGCCTAGTTTTCAGCAGAATACACTTCATTTAATGCAGATGCTTGATTTATCATTCAGGAGTGCCTGAATATGCCCTAAATAGCCCAAACATAGCCGCAGCCAAAGGGTTAAGGGGGGTCACCGTTTTGTTTTGTTTTTATCTTTCTCTCCTTTTCTCTCTTTCCCTGGCTTGTATCCATTCGGCCCTATTCAGCCAACTGTTTTAAGACGTTTATCCCCATCCAGGTGTCAATATCTTCCTGGCGAGCGATAGCGAGCCAGCGTTGTATGGGGAAATCCAGCTTCGCCGGAGACATTTTTCTATTGAAAAATTTACAAATTTAGCTTGCTGTCAAAACAAAAATATATATGCTGGCTCGCTACCGCTCGCCAGGAAAATATTGACACCTGGATAGGGGTAAACGTCTTAACGTATCTCAGTAGATAAGGCTCCTGGTCCAGATGAAATTCCTCCAATAGTACTTAAGAATTGCTCCTTGGTGCTCGCTCCTGTATTGGCAAAAAATTTCCGTCTGTGTACTCATACCTCATGCTTCCCAGTACCCTGGAAAGAAGCAAACATTCATCCAGTTCCTAAAAAAGGTGCCTCTTCAGATCCATCAAACTACAGACCAATAGCTATAACTTCCACTCTTGGTAAAGTCTTTGAAATTATATTAAATAATCACATAATTAAGCATCTTGAGAATAATAAATTAATCAGTGATAGGCAATATGGTTTTAGACGATGTCGATCAACTGCAAACATTCTTTGCCTTCTTACGCATCAAATCAACCAAGCTACAGACCAACATGGTGAAACACATACAATAGCACTGGATATATCAAAGGCATTTGATAGAGTCTGGCATCAATCCTTATTGTCGAAGATGTCACACTACGGCCTTGCATAATTAGTTCCACTAATTTCTTCTTATCTTCATAACAGAAAAATACGTGTAATGGTAGATGGCCTTTATTCTCAATTTCACTCAATAAATGCTGGTGTTCCCCAGGGATCAGTTTTGGCCCCAATTATGTTCCTCATTCATATCAATGATCTCATATCTACCACTCATAATCCAATACATTCCTACGCAGATGACTCAACACTCCACAGTTCCTTCACATTTACCAATTCTTTCACCCAACCCGATCTTATAAATTCAAAAATAAACACTGCAATTTCTCTGAACCAGGACCTTTCTAGAAGTAATGGATGGGGACAAAAGAATCTAGTTTCCTTTAATGCACAGAAAACCAAGTACATTCAATTTTCTAACCGACAGAATCTCACTGACTCCCATATATTTTTTAATTATGTAAATATTCCCACTTCCCCTAGTATTGACATTCTCGGTGTAACATTAACTACTAACTTGAGCTGGACACATTATGTTAGAAGCATTGCTAAGAATGCCTCTAAAAAACTGGGACTCCTGTACAGAGTTCGAGAATTCTTCACTGACGAGCAGTTGGCCGTAATATATAAAAGTCGTGCGTTCTCAGATGGATTACTGTTCACCTCTGTGGGGTGGAAGTGGAGTGGTTGCATTGAGGCAGTTGGACAAAATTCAAAATAAAGCTATTAGATTAATCAATAACCCTGCAATCACACAGGACCTTCCTACATTATCCATACGAAGAAACGTTGCATCCCTTGCATTATTCTACAGATATTTTCACAGCAATTGTTCTGAGGAACTTGCTTCAATTGTGCCGCCTCTCCACATCTTTCCCCGTAGAACTAGGGCAGCTGAGAGCGCCCATGAATTTACACTTTCTCCTCCACAATGCAGAACTTCTGCTTATCAGAATTAATTTATCCCCAGAGCTACTACTCTTTGGAATTCACTTCCCTCGAATTGCTTTCCACAAACTTACAATTTACAAATGTTTAAATCCAGTTGTTACAAACATTTTATGAATGGAGGATGCCTTTAGGCACTTGGACCTTTTTGTTGTATCTGTGTTTTTCCTTCCTCCGTTCATTGTCTCCTAAAAAAAAAAAAAAAAAAAACTAGCTGAATGGGGCCGAATGGATACAAGCCATAGGGAGAGGAAGAGAAAGAGAAAAAAAAGTGAGGTGGGCTCCCTTAACCCGTTCAGTACCAGTTCCGTCTTTTTCTTTATATACTAGCTTCTAATAGACGATATTATCCAGTTTACGAAGGGCCACCAGCAATTTACAGGCTTCGATGTATCTTAATTAACCCTTGTTGCTACCACACACCTTTCTTAAACTTCACAAAATCGTTTAAATATAACTGATATAAAATTCAAAGGACGTCGCCGGTACAGTAGGGGTTAAGAATTATCCGTCGCAGCAAAAAGGGTTAAGTGATATAGTTCGCTGCCTGTTAATTGCTGGAGGCCCCTTTAACATTGAATAGAATCATCTAACAGTAGCCAAAATATAGTTAAAAGAACGGCACCGGTACTGAAGGAATTAAGAGGGTATATTGAGATCGTCTTGACCCATTTGAGTCATAAAAGTAAATTATAAACTAAATGCACGAAAGATGTATTGAAGCTCAGTGATAGCGAAAGAACTCGAACAAATGGTTTCAAATTAGATAAATTTCGTTTCAGAAAAGATATAAGCAAATATTGGTTTGGTAACAGAGTTGTAGATAGGTGGAATAGGCTACCGAGTGCTAAAGTGGGATCAAGAACGATAGAGAACTTTAACCCATTAGCTGCGGGAGATGTTCTGGAACGCCATGGCAATTTACAGCAATTTACAGGCATTTAAAGCCTCTTAACTAAAGCCTGTAGAATAGAGTACGAGTGAGCGGGAGCACGGCAGGCCACCCATCCTCTCTCCAGCCAGGCGGCTAAGGCACTGAGGAGTATGAGCCATACTCTCGCTAGACATACAGCGCTGCCAAAGGCAAATGTAGCGCGACATTAGCGATAATTGCTCAGTATTAGCGAATGTCTATGCCTATGGTAATAATAATAATAATAATAGTTCTTAAAGCTAGCGCATGCTAAGCCAGCTAAGGATAGCCCAATAAGGCCGATTAGGCATATTTCCATTGGGGTCCTGTACTACTACCCCATCCCCTTGCTCATGAGGGATGGTAACGACTCAGTGCTTGTGAAAAATCTTTAATGCGCCGAGCGTGGGCGTGATCCCGGGCCTTCTGGGTGGAAGTCCGAGACGCTAGTCACTACACCAGTTAGTTTAGTTAACATTAGAAGGTGACAATTGTAGTGATGATGATAGTAGTAGTGATGATGGTGGTAATATTAGTGAAGATGGTAGTATTAGTGATGATGGTGACAATTGTAGTGATGATGATAGTAGTAATAATGGTGGTAATAATTATTAGTGATGATGGTAACCCTTCGCAGAGTTGGGTATGCCGTTTTGATTTTGGGCGAAACGGCACGTCTACTTTATTGTTAATTGTTTGCCTAAAATTAATAACTACAAAATAGCGATATATAAACAAAACTTAAAAAATGGATAGGCGTTTATATTATTTTGTTAAAGTTACGGGTAAAAATTTTTTTGTTTTGCTTGTATTACATAGAAAACCATGCAATTTAATGGTTAACTTAACTAAACCCGAAGCGTTGTACTATGACAACGCTGTCGCTCACCAGAAAAAAATTGACACCTACATGGCACGAAAGGTCTTAAAATTGACAAACGAAATGGGGCGAAAGGTGTTAAATTCGCCAAACTAATGGACCGAACGTCTTATAATCTCAAAACAAATGGGACTTAACACGACGGAGAACTAGGGGACCAGAAAAACGACCCATCTCCCCTTAAACTGTCCGAACGCCTCATAATCTTCAATGTGTTATATCCTGTTCCAAGTAGGTAGGCCACAAATCGTGAACCCCAACCTCTGTAACTCGAAAAAGGGCTAGAGCAAATGGGCTGTAAATTTCCACACCTATGCCGTGGCTGAGTCTTCTCCAATGGTAGAAATATTTGCTCGATTACTCAAGTCGTTTGTGAGTTATAGACATTTATGTTGAAGACTTATGGCCTACTTTTTTTTTTTTTTTTTTTTTTTTCTATGTGATTGAGGGAGGCAAAAGGCATAACTGCCTATAGCGAGTGCCTCCCCCATAGTTGAAAGAGTGACAGGGCCAAAATCAAGGGAATAGGGTATATAGTGACTTATTATGTTTTTAACACCAACCAACTTCACATCTCAACTCAATTAATGAAATCAACAAATACATGTGGCACTCCGAGGACTCGATCCTAGGATACTCACATCGAAATTCCGCGCACTATGCATTACGCTATCAAGACAGTTAAAGAAATATGGACAAGCCTACGATTTATTATGCAGACACCCTTTAGTAAGTGATTGAGTAGGGTTCGTGGTGAGCTATTAAAGGGAGATTTCCACTTGAGATATTATTTTTCTGGACTCCTTTCTCTCTCATGCTTAGCCCCATGCTTTTGAAATTTTAAGACGGTCGCCCCATTGGTTTGGCAATTTAAAGAACTTTCGCCCTATGATTTAAGGAGGGTGACCTGCTGTTTGTTCTCTCCTTTTCTCTATTTCTCTGGCTTGTATCCATTCGGCCCCATTCAGCCTACTGTTTTAATACGCTTATCCCCATCCAGGTGTCGAGGACTTCCTGGCGAGCGATAGTGAGCCACATTGTATGAAGAAATCCGGCTTTGCCGGAGACATTTTTCTATTGAAAAAATGTACAAATTTAGCGTGCTGTCAAAAATATTTGTTTAAATATGTTGGCTCGCTACCACTCGCCAGGATTTTTGTTTACACCTCGATGGGGATAAACGTAGGCTGAATGGGGCCGAATGGATACAAGCCAGAGACATAGGGAGAGAAAGAGAAAAAAAAACGAGGTGGGCCCCCTTAACCCCTTCAGTACTGGTGATACATTTTCATTATATTCTAGCTACAATATATTCACAAACTATTATGTACCGTTGGAAAGATCTGCAGTTGGTAAAAGGGTTAAATGAGCTAGTTTGAAGTCTAATAGTTGCCAGAGGTCCTTCCTAAGCTTAATAAACTCGCTTAATAGCAGCTAAACTATAATGGAAAGGTGTCACCGGTACAGAAGGGGTTAACTATACAATATGTTTGTTTCAGAAGCTCCAAGATGAGTGACCTAAAGAGCTTCCATAACAAGGATCCTTTAGTGCAGTATACTATTAAACACTCTTTTAGGTAAGATAACTCTGGGCCGTTCCTTTAAATGTCGTAAAAGCTTTCCCAACGACCTTTCCCGACCCAGATTGACCCTTATCGTTTATCTGAATAAGGGTCAATCTGGGTAGGGAAAGCTTTTACCATGTTTAACCCATGAACTGTTAGAGCATGTGCAAAATATATGGCCAAGTTGAGGGAGGGAGAGGGGGTGGGGTAAAAAGGGGGGAAGGAGTGGAGGATGTGGTATGGAGAGATGCCACTACTTTCTATGTGTCACCCAAATTTCAGACATTTCCTGGCACTGACATGGTTTTTGAAGGGTACGTTATTTTTACATATGTTTAAATACTGTGGCTCCCGAGAGGACCTTTGCAGTCCCTGGGTTGAGGGGAGGTATTTAGTTTGTTCCCTAGACCTCCATCAAGCTTAAAATTACACCCCCTTGAGTCCCTTCCAAGATAAATTTGTACATTTTTCGGTAGAAAAATGTCCCGGCCGAAGGCCGATTCCTCTTAATTTACAGGCTCGCTATCGCTCGCCAGGATAAAATCGACAACTGAATTGCACGAAAGGTCTTAATATGGGGTGAAAGTTCTTAAAATCGCTAAACTAATGGGGCAAACGTTTTATAATATCAAAAGCAATGGGGCTAAACATGAGGGAGAAAGGGTTCAAGAAAAATATCCCTCAAGTGGAGATCTCCCCTTAAAGGAATGGCCCTATCGCTCTCTCTCCCCATAATGTTTTATCTGGTGCCTAAAATATACAGTATATAATTATCTCTCTCAATGATCCTTTTTATTTACACTATTTACATTGTCCTTTGATTTCACTATGGGGCTCAGTTCTCTCCTTTGATACCGGGATCCTCTTGGATCCTCTTTCCTCTATTGATTCCCGGCTTCTGCTGCTGTCGTCCCGTTTTGTGGTCCTTGATTCCCGGTCTCTGGAGTGGCCTTGTTTGGCGGTTCTACATTCCTGTGCTCTGTTGGGTTTTGAGGCTCCTTGACTTTCACAATCATTCGTCTCCACGGTGGTCCTACCACATTGTGCCTCCCTTATACCGGGGTGTTCAATTTTTTTGCCTCGTTCCACAGAGCTGTTTCGTGTTCGCTCTCCTTACTGATGAGGTCATGAGAAATCCTCACATTATCATATATTGTATTATCCTGTAATCTTTTGAAATTTCTGAATATGGCTCTTTTCACACTACATTCTGACTACTTCACTAGCATAGGCTTATGCTTGCCACTTGCTGAACGTCCCCTTCAAATACCGTGCCAGTGCCAGGAAATATCTCAAAATTGGATGACACATAGAAAATAGATAGTATTTCCCTGTACCACATCCTCCACTCCTGCCCCCCTTTATATCCCACAACCCCTCCCTCCCTCAACTTGACCTTTTATTTTGTCCATTTATTAGCAGTCCTTAGGTTATATTTCCCAGAACGGCCTCGAACAGTCTGCAATAAAGCCCTAAAACAAGGCTAATTCAGTGTTATATAACTCAGTAGTGATTCCAGGGAACAGCCCTGAACCATTTCTAGATCAGTCTTGTACACAATCTACTTCAGGCAAGCCCCAAACAATGGCGGAGGAATTAAGTATTACTGTTAGTTGGTCATCTGTAATGGTCTTGTTGTTGGTGGCGATGCCCTGCTTGAGGAAGTTCCTGACTAGAACGCCTGGCACATGGTGCTTCCGGTACGTGGTAGCCGATCTGGGGGTTGTGGCTGCAGAGTGGGCCCAGTTAAGGGGTAGAAGGGCATGCAGGGATAGGAAAGAACTGGTTATTATGCCCCTCTTGTCTGGGCTCAGTGATAGCTGTCACTTATCCCTGGTTTTATTTGGAGCATAAATTATGTGACTTGGTTCTTTACCTCTTGGTTTTAGTTGCTGCATGTTAATCCTAGAAAGCATATGGAAAAGAAGAAATTAATAATCAAAAGGGATGGGCATTTATAGGAAGGGGATAGGACAAGTAGGGATGGTCCCATGGCGGTTTGGCCGCATCCCAATTGGGGCGACGTCTGACGGTTGGGCCGCCGCCCATGTAGCCTAGTAGGATATTTGGGCAAGAATGTTAAGTGTGGGAGTACCGCCAGCCTTGTTTACACTACGCGTAGTGGCGTCGGACCTTTCCCATCATGTTCCCGTCTAATTTGACTGCCTTTGGATATAAAAATACATTAGCCTAACCAAACAACCTAACCTAACCTAACCTAACCTAGTGCTTACCTATTGAATGCTTACCTATTGAATGATAGTGGGGAATTAAGAAGCAGGCTTCTTGTGTGAACCCCACCTCCAAAGACTGGTCAGCCAATATTAACTAGGTTATGTTATTATGTTTGTCGTATCTGGCTTTAAAAGTGGAAATCGTTGGCGCTGTAACCACACTCTCTGGGAGTGCGTTCCACTCGTCGATGACTCTGATAGAGAACCAATTCCCCTTCAGAGTCGTTCTCCAGTGGTCTGGTTTGGAGTTTCAGCGAGTGGCCCCGTAGGAGGTTGTTATTTTTCTGGAAAAACCTGGTGTATGGTATGTCCTCAAAGCCGTGTAGAAGTTTGTATGTTTCTATCATGTCCCCTCGTTTTCTGCGGTCACTTAGTGTCTGGAGGCCAAGATGCTTACACCTTTCTTCGTAGGGTAATTCTTCTAGGTTTGGGACCATCTTGGTTGCTCTTCGCTGCACCCTCTCAATAGTCTGTATGTCCTTGACTAGGTAGGGTGACCAACATTGGACACCAAAATCAAGGATCGAGCGCACCAGTGACACATAGAGTGGTACAAGGATTTCTTTGTCCAATATGGAGAAGTTCCTCTTAATTATGCCCAAACGACTATTTGCTTGTGCAGCGATTTTAGTGACATGTGATGAGGATTTTAGGTCTGAGGATATAATAATGCCCAAGTCTTTTTCATTTGAAGATTTCTGGAGTGTTGTCCCGCGTAGCTGGTTATTATGCCCAATTATTATTATTATTTATTATTCGGGTTATTATGCCCAATGTGCATAGTCTTGCATTTGTCTGCGTTAAATGTTAGGAGCCATTTCCTGCTCCACTCGTTCAATCTCTCCATGTCTCTCCGAAGGGTTTTTCGACGTCTGCGTCTGTCCTGATGGTTTTGTATATCTTTGCGTCGTCTGCAAAAAGACTAGTTGCTGATTCGAGGTTGGTAACAAGGTCATTAATATAAATCAAGAAGAGAATTGGGCCCAGCAATGATCCTTGAGGAACTCCACTCATCACCGGCAGCCAATCCGACAGGGAGTTCCTTATGGTAACCCTGTGGAACCTATCTGAAAGGAATGCCTTGATCCACTTCAGGATATTTCCACCTATTCCCATTGCCTCCAGTTTGGTGTGAAGTCTCTGGTGGGGAACCCGATCGAAGGCCTTTTCACAGTCCAGATAGTTTATGTCCACACAGTTGCCACTGTCAATATCATTTACTAGGTCGTCGATGTAGCACAACATGTTTGTGAGGCAGCTCCTGTTGCTCCTAAATCCGTGTTGTGCGTCACTGATGAGATTATTCTCAGCAAGATGTCCCACGATGACTTGTCGTACGATACCCTCCAGGACTTTGGACACTATAGATGTTAGCGATATTGGCCTGTAGTTTAGTGGTTCGGTCTTGCTGCCTTTTTTCAGAATGGGTGAGATGTTAGCCCTTCTCCAGTCGCTTGGAACATCGCCCGTCGCAATGGATGTGCTGAAGATATCCTGGAGTGGGTCGCACAAAATATCTGAACATTCTTTGAGAATCACCGGAGACACTCCATCTGGCCCTGGTGCTTTACTGGCGTTGAGTTCATGTAGTCGTTTCCTAACTGCTTCCCTGGTTATTATGATGTCCTGCACTTTGGGTCCCTGGAATATTGTGTCCGGCACTGGTGTTGCTCCGTGTGTATCCTCCTGCACAAATACTCTGTTGAATGCTTTGTTCATTTCAGTAGCGATTTCTTGGTCGTCTTCAGTTAGGTCTCCATTTGTGGTCTTTACCTTGGTGATTTTTTCCTTGGCAGTCGTTCTAGATCTGACATAGGCCCAAAAGTGTTTGGCGTTGGGTGTTGAGTCCAAAGCAACTTTCCTCTCATAGTCATGCTTGGCACCCCTCACTTCCCTGGTTGCTGTGTTTCTTTCTGTGTTGTATTGTTCGCGCCTCATATCACTCTTTCTGGCCCTGTACCTTCCCCATGCTTCTTTCTTCCTTTTTATTATCATCTGCAGTCGTCTAGTCATCCACTTCGGTGCATGCGAAATTTGCTTGTTCCTATAGACTGGCACGCATTCCTTCACAATTTTGTCGTAATTTTCCCGAAATATGTTCCACTTCTCACTTGCTGTTTTCCCATTGAAGAGGTTCTCCCAGTTCACTTCTCTGAACAGTGCTTTCATCCTTTCCTTGTCTACCTTGTGGTAATTCAGTTTTGTTGGGACACCCTCCTGGTCCCTGGATATGGTATCAGTGGAGAGTGTAAAAGAAAGAACGGCATGTTTGCTCAGTCCTATTGGTGGCAGGTAATGCATGTTTTCAATTTCACAGTCAGTTTTGGTGAAGATGAGGTCGAGTCTCGATGGGTTGTTCGTCTCCCGTAGGTGGGTCCATTCCTTGACGTTCTGGGTCCAAAAGTTGTCATTTACGGCTTCCAGGAAATTGTCGGCTTGTCTATGCCCTTGAGTACCGTTTACCACCATATTGTCTTCCCAGGTGATGTTACCATAATTAAAGTCGCCACACACTAGAATTTGTGCATGTTTGTTGCTGGTCTCACTCTGTTTAATGAGGTCACATATTTTATCATTGTTCTCTGCTGAGGAGGAAGGTGGTCTGTATACTGTACCTAAGACTATGTTTTTCCCTTCCTTGTTCCTTACCTCACACCAGACAGACTCTTGTGCTTCATGAATGACAAGGTCACTCACCGATGTCTCATCTATAATAAGTTCCTTCCTGACCAGTATTACGACGCCTCCCCCAGGAGCATTTTGGATTTCTCTGTCCTTTCTTATGACGCTGTATTTATGAACATTGAAAAAGTTACCGCTTAGCATTTCGTGATTCATTTTTGTTTCAGTTAGGAAGATGAGGTCTGGGTTCTCATTGTTCAGTAGTGTTTCAAACTCAGCAGTCTTGTTACCGAGTCCATCTAGGTTGGTGTATAGGCACTTCAGGGTCTGGTGTGGGTGTTTGTTGCTTAGTTTACCTGTATTTACGTTGGCGAAATGCCTTCTGCCTTGAATTCTCCTTTGGCACTTTAATCACCTCCTTTTTCTTGTAGTCCACGATCCACTTGAATTCCTCGCTGTTGTTCTCCTCGTTTCTCTTCACAGCTAGATTGATCAGCGTCTTCCTTTCTTCCCGTTCGCTCTTTGTCTTATCCCTAAATATTCTTATTCCCTTGGCGATGTGGTTGCCTGTTGATTCGAGGCAGGGTGCGGCCCTAGCTACTACCCCAACCATTTCTTCAGCTTCAAACCTAACCCTGAGAAGTCTTGGTTCCACCTTGTAGTCTCGCGGCTGGCTGGATTCATCAGGAATGTTCCTGTGTACCCTGGAGGTGTCTAAAATCTTGAACTCTTCCCTATCGAGTTTCATGTGCTCCATGAGGAGCTTGGTGACAAATTCCAGGTCACTAGCTGTGCCTATTGCCATATCATCCGTGTCCGGCTCTGGAGCATTGGCAAGTATTAGTATTCATGTAGTAATGACAGGGGGCAAATAGCAGAAAATATAGCGTCGTAATAGACGGGAACGTAACTGCGAGCGCACAACATGACGACCGTACGCCCGATCACTACATCGATCCATCTCGATATTTGGGCATATCGCCCGCTTTGTTTACATTACTGTATGCCGTGGGATAAATGGGTACAATTATTGACATTGACATGAAATAGAAATATATATGTTGGGGAAGTGCATTGTTATAAATAAGTAATCGTAAGCTAATTATGAATTTTTTTATAAATTACGAATTGTGACATTCATACTCAAGAACGACCGAGAGATGGGAACAATTACAAGAAAGTCTCTTAACCCCTTATTAGCGGGGCCCGACTTACGCCCGTATCGAAAAATCTGGACTATGTGGCAGGGCCCAACTTAAGTCTGTGTGCAATTTTGGCGCAATATTGGCTCTGAGAGAGAGACGAGCGACGGGAGGAGCGTAGGTTGCCTCATGACCGCTCGCCACAGCCTACTGACATCTACTCCACACACATCCACCCTCCCTCCCTCGCTACACACGTAATTATGTAACAAAATGACCGTATTTTAGCGATTTTGCCCTTCGGTTGCACGATCGTTGCAAGACAGCCAGTGATTGTAGAAGGATGGTTCAGGTGTGATTGGAAAGCTCAATTAACGCCCTTTCAGGGATACATAATTGTATTACGCTCTGGCTCTTGTTTATGCATGAAAAAGAGCACGGAAACAAGGCCATTTATGGTAAAAACAAAAAACGCTGGGTGCATAGTGGAAAAAACTGACGGGCCTGCTCGTAAGGTGTTAACCTACCATATTATTACTGTGTGAGTCTGAAATAAAGCATTATTATTATTATTATTATTAAAGCCTCCCTCACCCCCACATGACTTATTGTTATCATCATATATATTGCCAGCAGGGGGGCAAATAACAAGTACGCCATGGCCCAATCATACCACGGGCACGGTCCGACCGACTGTAAAGAAGAAGGTGGTGGGGTTGGGAGGAGATGGGAATGTTGATTCTATGGGGAAAATGGGTTAGGAAGGGGGGAGATAGGTATAGTATGCCACTGTTTCTACGACTTTCCTTCTACTTTGACATTCACACCAACGAGAATGGAGTAGAGCTCATACTCTGATCTAGAGCCGATGCAAAGGACAGTCCTGTAGAATCCGGGACGCAAGAAGAAGGCACGTGTGGTCCGTGGAGTCTGTGGACAGATTCACAGAAGAATTTTGCGAGGTTTCTTTTAATCAAAATAAAGGAATTCTATATCAAGAATTGTGTGAGGTTAGCCGCAAAGCAGAGGTATTATATGGCTATCTACTAATTATAGGCCTAAACTACTAAAATATTGTGACTTTAACCTAGGCTAGGCTAACTTTCAAGCATTTTCTCAGGAAATTTAGCCAAGTTAGTCTAGCCTGATTGACCACTTGCCTTTTAATATTGGTTCACACAATGATTAGGCCTAGCCTATTGTTATCATTTCAATAGGTAAACATCTAGCACCTGCCCGATTTTAGTTTTTCAAGCTAGGCCTAGGCCTAGGCTATTATTTTTTGGGAAGGATGTAGGCCTAGCCTAGTATCCGGGCGTACGGTCATCATGTTTACATTGGTTAATCGCTCGCGGTTAAGTTCCTGTCTATTTTTTATTTTTTGACGGCTATTTGTTATGTTATTTGCCCCCTGCTGGCAATAGGCTAGGCCTATGGGCCTAGCCTACCGGTATAGTCTATGATGATGATAATAAGTTGTGGGGGGGATAGGCAAACTTGCAAAGCCCCCCCTCGATAATTATCGCGAATAGGCCTAGACTCGCAGCGTTATTATACATAATTTATTAGGGAAAGTTTTAGCCTATAGTTTTAGAGAAGATGGACCACATATACCATTCATTGATAACTGGGATAGTTTCTATGGGAGAGATGGGATGTACGCAATTGAACAGAAATATTGAGAGGAGGTTAATTGGAACAATTTTAGCGTCAGGCGAAAGCGATAAGGATATTCAGTCTCATGCTAAAAATGATGACTATAATGCAAATAATAGTAGTGATGGTGCAACAGAAGATGGAAATGTCGCTAAAAACAAAGGTAAATTAGGTATAAAGAAAAGAAGTAAATTGAGAGTATATTACACAAACTG
Source organism: Paralithodes platypus (assembly GCA_032716605.1). Lineage (NCBI taxonomy): Eukaryota > Metazoa > Arthropoda > Malacostraca > Decapoda > Lithodidae > Paralithodes > Paralithodes platypus. The sequence continues at coordinate 74,418,907 of CM064573.1, forward strand.
TAGGAGTCTATGTAACAAAATGAACGAACTTAGAGCCCTTGTTAGCAAAGAAAATATAGACATAATAGCGCTAACTGAAACGTGGATTAATACAGAAACCAGGCATTTTTTAGCAGAATTTGATATACCAGGATATAGTTTGTTTAAATATGACCGAACAAGTAAGAGGGGTGGCGGTATAGAGTACATTAAAAAGCTGTATTAAATCAGGTATTAGACTAAATAACGAAAATGGCATCAAGTGTGCATTATGGGGGATTTTAATTTTCCGAATATAGATTGGCAGCATCAAATAGGAGACTCTGATTCTGAGGAGTTTATAGAGGTAGTACAAGATAGTTTTTTATTTCAATTCATAGATACGCCGACTAGAGGTAATAATATTCTCGATTTAGTTTTCAGTAACAATGAACATATGGTAAATAATGTAGAGATAGGGGACCACCTAGGAAATAGTGACCACAATTCTGTGTATTTTAATATACAATGGAAAGGTAATACCAGAGAGAATACAACATTAATACCTGACTTTAGAAAAGCCAATTATGGTGGGTTAAGAAGAGCCCTATTAGCGGACCCTATGGTCAAAAAATTAAGTCGATCCAGGTGTCCAAATGAGTGTACCCCTTCTCAGGCACCTGTCATCTTAAGTCAGGAAGAGACGTCAACCTTGGTAGATACATACGATAATTTTATCAAGTCAGTATTCAATGCACAAAATAAATACATCCCCAAAAGAAAATTTAGATCAACACAGAACCAACCCAAATGGATGAATAATAGACTATTAGATCTTCTAGGACAAAAGAGAGGAATATATAGAAAAATTAGAAAAGGCGAAATTCACCTACTTGCTTACTATCAGAATCTATCAAGACAGGTAAAAAAGGATATTAGGAAAGAAAAAGAAATTATGAAATTAAGGTTGCCAATGACTCAAAAAATAATCCTAAAGCTTTTTACCAACTATATAAATCCAAGGTTAGAGATGTAATTGGTCCCCTTAAAACTTCGATAGGAGAAATGACAGAAAATGATTTAGAAATGTGCAGTACATTAAATGGTCAATTTCTTTCCGTTTTCACTAATGAAAATTTGGCACAGTTTCCAGAAGTCCGTAAGGTATATAGCGATAGTATAGAAAATAGGTTAAGTACGGTTACTATAAGTAGAAATGATGTGCTTAAGGAAATTGACAGACTGAAACCTCATAAATCGCCTGGTCCTGATGAGGTATATGCTAGAGTATTAAAAGAATGTAGGGATGAGTTAAGTTACCCATTAACATTTTTATTTAACAAGTCATTGGAGACAGGTATAGTTCCAGAAGCTTGGAAGCTTGCAAACGTAGTTCCGATCTTCAAAAAAGGTGACAAATCAATAGCATCCAATTACCGTCCCATTAGTCTTACATCAATCATAGGAAAGCTACTAGAGTCAATTATTGCTAGTAAAATTAGAAACCACTTAGATACATTTAATTTAATAAATTCTTCTCAGCATGGATTCACTCAGGGACGTTCTTGCCTTACTAATTTGCTTAGTTTTTTCTCAGAGGTATATGAAGCAGTAGATAATGACAAGTCATATGATATAATATATTTAGATTTCAGTAAAGCTTTCGACAGAGTCCCCCACGAGAGATTGATGAGAAAGGTTGAGGCGCATGGAATAGGTGGGGCGTTGTTGGGATGGATTAGGTCATGGCTAATTGGTAGGAAGCAGAGAGTCAGCATAAATGGTACGAAGTCAGAATGGGGAGCAGTCAAAAGTGGTGTCCCCCAGGGATCTGTATTGGGTCCTCTGTTGTTTGTTATATACATAAATGACCTTGATTTAGGTATAACTAGTAGGATAAGTAAATTTGCAGACGATACCAAGATGGGGAGAACAATTGATTCAGATAGAGATATAGAGTGCCTCCAAAGGGATCTAGATACCTTACACGAATGGTCAGTAAATTGGCAGATGAAGTTTAACATTGACAAATGCAAGGTATTAAAGATAGGGAAGATGCATACAAATGTTAAATATAAACTAGCTAATGTGGAATTAGAAAACTCGAATTGTGAGAAAGATCTAGGTGTGTTTGTTAGCAATGATTTGAAGCCTAGACAACAGTGTATAAGCGTTCGAAACAAGGCAAACAGGATTCTCGGGTTCATCTCAAGGAGTGTGAGTAACAGAACTGCTGATGTTATCTTAAAACTTTACTTGTCATTAGTGAGACCCCATATGGATTATGCTGTTCAATTTTGGTGTCCTTATTACAGAATGGACATAGATTCATTGGAGAGAGTACAACGTAGAATGACAAAAATGATCCATAATATTAGAAATCTTCCGTATAAAGAAAGGTTGAAGAAATTAGGCTTACATTCGTTAGAGAGACGCAGAGTTAGAGGGGATATGATAGAGGTGTTCAAGTGGGTTAGTGGGATTAACAAAGGGGACATGACAAATGTACTAAAGCTCAGTGATAGCGAAAGAACTCGTACCAATGGTTTCAAATTAGATAAATTTCGTTTCAGAAAAGATAGGCAAATATTGGTTTGGTAACAGAGTTGTAGATGGGTGGAATGGACTACCAAGTGCTATAGTGGGATTAAAAACGATAGGGAGCTTTAAGATAAAATTGGATAAGCATATGGACGAGAAGGGTTGGGTGTGAAGGGGGATCAGCAGGGTTGGGCCAATCAGCGCTCTGCAGACCCCCGTAATCCTGCGTTAATCTCTAACCGTTTTGGTAAGATGATCCTCAGGGTATTAGAGTGTTGAGCCTATAATTGGGCTTTGTAATTGGGGTTGTGTGGGACAGGGATCTGCCTTGCTTAGGCCAATCGGCTTTCTGCAGACTCCCATTTTCTTATGTTCTTATGTTCTTATGAAAGTGAAGCTCTATGGAATCCTTGGTCAATATACAGGAGGCGCTACAATATAGGTAGCAAAATTCTAATGGTAGTTTTGGGTTCCTATCATCATAGCCTATGCTTCATTTCTATATACTTTTTATCCCCGGGAAAAAAACAAAAAATCTTGGGTTTTTTTATTCTTTTAGGCCTATTGGATATTTTTTTTTTTTTTTTTGTATTAACCTAACCAAAAAACCTAACCTAACCTAAATGTATTTGGGGGCTATTAGGTTAGGTTAGGTTAGGTTTTTTGGTTAGGTTAATGACCAAAACAAAAAATCCCAAGAAAATAAATGAAAAATCCCAAGCTTTTTTTTTTTTTTTCCGGGGATAAAAAGTATATAGAAATGAAGCATATGATGATAGGAACCCAAATCTACCATTAGAATTTTGCTACCTATATTGTAGCGCCTCCTGTATATTGACCCAATCCTTATTTACATTCGTTAGAGAGACGCAGAGTTAGAGGGGATATGATAGAGGTGTTCAAGTTGGTTAGTGGGATTAACAAAGGGGACATGACAAATGTACTAAAGCTCAGTGATAGCGAAAGAACTCGTACCAATGGTTTCAAATTAGATAAATTTTGTTTCAGAAAAGATTAGGCAAATATTGGTTTGGTAACAGAGTTGTAGATGGGTGGAATGGACTACCAAGTGCTATAGTGGGATCTAAAACTGTAGGGAGCTTTAAGATAAAATTGGATAAGCATATGGACGAGAAGGGTGAAGGGGGATCAGCCGGGTTGGGCCAATCAGCGCTCTGCAGACCCCCATAATCCTGCGTTAATCTCTAACCGTTTTGGTAAGATGATCCTCAGGGTATTAGAGTGTTGAGCCTATAATTGGGCTTTGTAATTGATTTGGGGTTGTGTGGGACAGGGATCTGCCTTGCTTAGGCCAATCGGCTTTCTGCAGACTCCCATTTTCTTATGTTCTTATGTTCTTATAATAGACCTTATAATATACTCACATAGATTCCGTTGTGGTAGAATAGTTTTGATAAAGTTTTGTAACTCGATTTTGTCGATATAAATAGTCACGCGCGTAAACAAACTCAGTCCCGCCATCTTGGAGAGCTCTTCTGCGGACGTGTTCAATGTTTACAAAAAGTATTCGGAATGGAGTACACTCGCTACGGTAAAGTGTTATGTTCTACAAAGATGTTACTGTATTGCATAATAAATCGTAGGCAGTGTCCACCAACCTTTAACTGTCTTCGTGGTGCGATGTATAAGGTGTTGATTTTCGGTGTGAGCATCCTGGGTTCGAATCCACGGACTGCCACATATGTTTGTAAATTTCATTAATCGATTTTAGGAGTATGGTTGGTTGTTGGAAGGAACATAATAATTGATATTGGTTCAGGAGTAATTTATCGAGAGGACTTCCCTAAGTGGTTAAGGCCCCATTAATTGTTCTTTCCATTCACATATGCATAGCCTATGTGAGTTGCAGTTGGGATGTGTGTACATGCTTAGATTGATATGCAGGATTCGAAGTTGCATAATAAATCGTAGGCAGTGTCCACCAACCTTTAACTGTCTTCGTGGTGCGATGTATAAGGTGTTGATTTTCGGTGTGAGCATCCTGGGTTCGAATCCACGGTCTGCCACATGTGTTTGTAAATTTAATTAATCGATTTTAGGAGTATGGTTAATAATAATAATAATAATAATAATAATAATATTTATTCAGTTAGCAATTTACAGAGTTGGTACCACATAGTTTGTTATAAATATGACATGTACCAGCCTTGCATAATTCATAAGAACATAAGAACATAAGAAAATGGGAGTCTGCAGAAAGCCGATTGGCCTAAGCAAGGCAGATCCCTGTCCCACACAACCCCAATTACAAAGCCCAATTATAGGCTCAACACTCTAATACCCTGAGGATCATCTTACCAAACCGGTAATTCCAACTAAGGATAGCCCAATAAGGCCGTTAGGTGTATTTCCATTGGGGTCCTTGTGGGATTAGGTTAGCTGGGGAAATGGGGAGGATAAAGAAATAGATACTTTAGAGAAAGTATTTCTAGGGGGTTATTTTAAGATACCTTACTTCCTATAGTAAATATCAGTAATCCGTAATCAGTAATCATTTCAGTTTGGTTTGTCTATCTCTTATGTCATATTTAGTAGTAGACATAAGCTTGGTGCTCCCTTCTCGCAGCTGTCCGGTTCAGGTGTTCCTTCAGGCTACGTCTGGTTGTTGGAAGGAACATAATAATATGAACCCACAGTAGCTGGCATGCAACTTGCAAGGGCTAGTGTTGTATCCCACATACTGGGTCTAGGGCACTCTAAGGTTAGGTTAGGTTGTTTGGTTAGGTTAATATACGGTAATTGTTTAGTGTATGGCCTCCTCCTAAAGAAAATGGATTTTTGAGCACAGACTAAACCAAATGTTCACTACTGTATTTACATAGCTGGTCATCAACCTAACCTAACCTAACCTAAGGTAACCTGGGCATCCTGGGGGCTGCTGCCCCCAGACCCCCGCTGGTCTTGGGTTGAAAAGTGATAAAAAACACATAGGCTATCTCTTACCTCATTAGGCTATTTAAAGTTTTGTATTTGGTTTAATATACACTTCCCAGGTCATTTGAACAGTTCTATTGCTTCTATATATCATATAATACACCATAGAATACGTTTTTAATAACTAGAAAAAGAGGACTTCGATTAAATAATTACGTAATATACTACGTCTCGGAAACAAGATTCGTAGTTGCGGTAGTATTTACATCAAAACTATAGTTAACTATCAAAACTATACTTCCACAGTGGAATCTATGTGAGTATATTATAAGGATTCCATAGAGCTTCACTTTCCCTAATAAATTATGTATAATAACGCTGCGAGTCTTTTAAAAAAAATTACCCCCCCCTCAAGTCCTCAACCTATTATTGTATCCCACAGCGGTATAATCCTGTGTAGCGGGTGGACCTGTACATAGGCTAGACTAGGCTATACTGTATCTCCATAGGCTAATTTGGTAATGTTACAATATTTTTTTTACATTTTACTTTCATAAATAGGCCTAGCCTAGGCCTAGTCCACTAATATACTAGGTTAGGTTAGGTTTTGGTTAGGTTAGCCTAGGTTAAAGATATTGTTCAATATTTCTTAGTAAATAGGCATCTGGAAAACAGTTCCACCCGCTACACAGGATTTTACCCCGGAGGCAAAAATAGGCCTACCCTAAAATGAGGTATTTTTGCCGATTTTATCCTTGTGACCAGTAGGGAGGCGGGGATGAGATACAGTATGCCTCAGTGCTGTTACGTAGCATTGGCGAGCGGTCTGAGGTCGCCTGTCGTCCCCCCAATGCTCGGTTTCTCTCTCATAACTCATAATGGCCTCCGTCATATGACGGCCCTCGCCGCAGGGGTTGCTAATATTCTCTCCCGTCATATGGATACATACATACATAAAATTTTAAGACTGAGCGTTCCACACATCAGTGCAGTTTCAGTCTCTTGTCCTATTGGCGGCGTTCCAGGCAACCCTGTTAAGGGCTGCTTCACTTGTCAAGTTCTTGGATTTGAGATCGGCGCGTATAGTCCGATCCCAGGTCTTCCTCGGTCCACCCCTTGGTGCAGCTCCCTCCACAATCACAGACCTGCATTTTTTCACCCAATTTTGTTCATCCATTCTCTCCACATGTCCATACCATCCCAGTCTACTTGTACGCATCACCTCGCTAATACTCTTTATACCTAAACGTCTCCTCAGCTCAACATTTGTTATTCTATCCTGTAGCCGGCCCCACACATCCATCTCACCATTCTCATCTCATTACGCTCCATTCTGTTGACATCCTCTACTTTAACGGCCCATGTTTCTGAGGCATACGTCATTGCACTTCTAACACATGAGGCATACACCTTTCCCTTCAGGGGGAGAGGCATTCTTTTCATGGTCAGGATTGGCATCAATTCTCTGAACTTCCCCCAGCCACACCTAATTCTAGCAACAGTGGCAGCCTCGGCCCCACCACCGGCAGAGATGGTATCTCCTAGTTAACAAAACTTGTTCACCAGCTCCAAAGACTCATTTCCAAAATTCACAGCCACAGGATCATCACTTAACACAAGCTCGCCTTTGCACACTACACTCAAATTTCTCTATTTCTGACTTATCCTTCGGCAGGGGCCCCTTTATTCTACTACAGCGCTTACTCCCATGGTGTACCCAACATCGACAGATGCTACATTGAATTGAGTTAACGCCCACTCCCTTTCCACACACTGCACATGGGTATGCACCGCTCTTTTCCACATTGCCTCGTCTCAATCTACAATGCATAACCTTGGTTTTGTTAATATTGACTCTTAAACCCTTGCTCGCCATGCCCTCTCTCCACTCTCTGAATTTGGCCTCAGCATCCTGCATACTGTCAGCTATTAGGACTAAATCGGGATGATGGATCCCGATGCATACACGATGGGTTGAGGGGGCGCTCCCCCACCCCACATTTTCCCTGATCTTCATAGCCCTCCCTGCTAGTAGGGGGCGTGTTCTAAGATTGTTGGATAATGGGTAGGCTTAAACATTTATTTCTGACGGTCGGTGAGTCGGTAGATGTATGGATAACATGCAAGACCTCTTTCGCCGCCGTATTAGAAATAATTTATTAGGGAAAATAGGGACCAATAGACTCGCCATATTTTTCTCATTATAGTCCGCATGGAGGAATTTCGTTATCGACACTTGAAAAAACCCGATTACACCGAAAAATAACACAAAAATAATGTCCCAAACGTAAACAAAGCATTGCACCCAATGAATCCTTCGACCTGGGTCCTCTTCTTCTTGTTTTGAAAGATGCGGTGAGTGCGATTCACCCAATAAATGGCTTGAACGTTACTCACAAAAACGATATTATATTATATTATATTAGGGTTAGGTTAGGTTAGGTTAATCTAATCTAATATAATATAATATAATATAATATTTGTACATTTTGGAAGCGTGCATGGCCTCCCCACAATTTTCCTTACCTACTGTAAAAGCGCGATTCATCCAATAAATGGCGCCATTTGACGGAGTATCTTCAGATTAATGAATAATGGGTAAGTTAATGCAAATCCTCCACTCAAACCATGATAAACAACAATTAAACACTATATTCCCTGGAAAAAATATAAAGAAACTTGGTAAATAAGGCGGCTCTAGCTGTCTTGAATGTTACCGATGTATGTACTGTATACTGTATGTATGTATAATTATACTCAGGCACATACCTTACATTACATTGCCTTACTAATTTGCTTAGTTTTTTCTCAGAGGTATATGAAGCAGTAGATAATGCCAAGGCATACGATATTATATATTTAGATTTCAATAAAGCTTTCGACAGAGTCCCTCATGAGAGATTGATGAGAAAGGTTGAGGCACATGAAATAGGTGGGGCGTTGTTGGGATGGATTAGGTCATGGCTAATTGGTAGGAAACAGAGAGTCAGCATAAATGGTACCAAGTCAGAGTGGGGAGCAGTCAAAAGTGGTGTCCCCCAGGGATCGGTATTAGGTCCCCTGTTGTTTCTTATATACATAAATGACCTAGATTTAGGTATAACTAGTAGGATAAGTAAATTCGCAGACGATACTAAAATGGGGAGATCAATTGACTCAGATAGCGATATAGAGTGCCTCCAAAGGGATCTAGATACCTTACATGAATGGTCAGTAAATTGGCAGATGAAGTTTAACATTGACAAATGCAAGGTATTAAAGATAGGGAAGATGCAAATAAATGTTAAATATAAACTAGCTAATTTAGAATTAGAACATTCAGACTGCGAGAAAGATCTAGGTGTGTTTGTTAGCAATGATTTGAAGCCTAGAAAACAGTGTATAGGCGTTCGTAATAACGCAAACAGGATTCTCGGGTTCATCTCTAGGAGTGTGAGTAACAGAACTGCTGATGTTATCTTAAAACTTTACTTGTCATTAGTGAGACCCCATATGGATTATGCTGTCCAATTTTGATGTCCTTATTACAGAATGGACATAGATTCATTGGAGAGAGTACAGCGTAGAATGACAAAAATGATCCATAATATTAGAAATCTTCCGTATGAAGAAAGGTTGAAGAAATTAGGTTTACATTCGTTAGAGAGACGCAGAGTTAGAGGGGATATGATAGAGGTGTTCAAGTGGGTTAGTGGGATTAACAAAGGGGACATGACAAATGTACTAAAGCTCAGTGATAGCGAAAGAACTCGTACCAATGGTTTCAAATTAGATAAATTTTGTTTCAGAAAAGATATAGGCAAATATTGGTTTGGTAACAGAGTTGTAGATGGGTGGAATGGACTACCAAGTGCTATAGTGGGATCTAAAACTGTAGGGAGCTTTAAGATAAAATTGGATAAGCATATGGACGAGAAGGGTTGGGTGTGAAGGGGGATCAGCCGGGTTGGGCCAATCAGCGCTCTGCAGACCCCCATAATCCTGCGTTAATCTCTAACCGTTTTGGTAAGATGATCCTCAGGGTATTAGAGTGTTGAGCCTATAATTGGGCTTTGTAATTGATTTGGGGTTGTGTGGGACAGGGATCTGCCATGCTTAGGCCAATCAGCTTTCTGCAGACTCCCATTTTCTTATGTTCTTATACACCATTGCTGAGGGTGGCCTCCCCTCATGGGGAAAACGTTTTTTTAGAGGCTTGTAATTACTTCCAAACATTATATATTGATGAAAATTAACACAGAAAACTATAAATCCATGGGAAAATTAGTGACATTAATATAAACAAATTCTGTTTTTTTATCAGTTCCACGTCTGCTGAACCATCCAAAAATATGCTAAAAGGCGTGTTTTGAAGGGGGGAGGAGTAGTATAACTGTAGATTTACCGATAAAACCACTGTAGGCCTATCTGAAGCAAATAGTAAAAAAAAAAAAAAAAAAAAAAAAAAATTAGGTGCTAAAATCTAGATTGCACCTATATATAAGTCAGATTTTCCAAACTAGCCTAGGCTCTACAGTCCTAATAATAAAAATTAATGAATAAGTAAAATTAGATATACAGTACAGTAGTTGGGTATTATTACTGACTTTTAGCACCAACAGTTAGTCCATCAATCTTGTTATGCCTTATAGATCTGGTGGAGCTTACCTAGAGTCTATAGGAGAGTATTGACAACCTTTTTATAGTATGTAGACATGTTGTTACTGTTTTTTTTTTATTCTGTTTTACTGAGGGTTCCAATAATTTTGTATATACTGTATACAGTATGTTTATTATGTTAAGAAAAAGGTTGTGGTCGACTCAGGGTGGCAAACGAGAGAGACTTCTTATATCTGGACAGTTTCAAAACTAAGGCCCTTGTTTTGGGAAGGATGTAGTATCCGGGCGTACAGTCGTATGTTTACTTAGGTCGTGCGCTCGCGGTTAAGTTTCCGGCAAATTTTTCTGTTATTTGGCCCCTGCTGTCAATATATATGATGATGACAATAAGTCATGGGGAGGTGAGGAGGGGCATAGCCCCCATCAACCCATTATTGTATCCCACGGCAGTCAAAGTAGACGGGAACATAATTGCGAGCGGGCGGTACGCCCGAATTCTACATACTTACATGTACAATGTTAAAGTTATACTCCAAATTTCTCAATACGCTCCTACAAGGGATTAAATAGCCAAAACAATGCAACTTTCAACTTTGTGGGAGACACTTGTTACAGGCACCTTTGCCTTTTGTCTCCTTCATACACAGAAAAGAAATGTGATGCCCATTTTCCTGTATTCCCTCTCACACTTGACTCAGTCTTGAAACAACATCGCCCCAGTTTGCCACCCTGGCACTGGTCGTCTCGTAATCATGTCCCAAAATGGGGGGGGGAGAGCTTCGTTACCGTACCCACACATATTATGGCGAAAAAATAGAAACACAGACTACTGCCTGGCTGTACAAATGTAAAGTCAATTTCTTCTATAGCCTACTGTAGTCTACCCTTTAACACTTAAAGAGCGGGGCCCGACTTAAGTCTGTATCTAAAAAGCAGCAAGTTAGGAGCATTATTAAGGCTTTTAAAGGGTTAAAATCGAGTGCAAATGGCCGGGAGCACAGCAGGCCACACGGCCGACACCCAGGGCTTACCGCCGCCCACTGACTCACGCTCCCTCTGTTCTCGAGAGGCCGGCAGTGTAGCCAGTAGTGAGTGTAGCTGGAAAAAATATGCCGCTATACGCTAAACTCCCATGTTGGTGGTACCACTGCATCAAAATTACGAGTGCTACGTAGCTCGTTCTGGTCTCATTTTGAAGCTTGTAGCGCCTAGTTTTTTGCTGAATAAATATCTTTTCATGCAGATACTTGATTGATCTTTCAGGAGGGCCTGAATATGCCCAAAATAACCCAAAAAAAACCCGCTAGACGAGGGTTAAGTAGGCGAGAAATCATGGCCTCTAACCTCTGTAACTCAAAAACAACTAGAGTAATCGAGCTAATATTTCTACTATTTGGGAAGAGTCAGTCCAGGAATAAATGTGGTTATTTACAGCCAATTTGCTCTTGCCCTTTTTGAGTTACAGAGGTTAGAGGTCATGATTTCTCTCCTACTTACAGCGAATAGACTATAGGTGGGTACCGGTACCGAATTCTGCATCACCCTGTATACCATACTACTGTAGTGTTGAAAACCTTGTGTTAATATTTATATTTTTTTCAGACAAGCATCATGAAACAAAAAAACAAGATGGGTGTGAAAAAAAAGAGTCCCGGCATACAGAAAAAACCCAAGGGTAAAATATCCGAGGCAGCGATGGCAGACATGACTGTGGATGATATGTTCTCCATGGTACACGATGATGAGGTGGACTTGGTGAGTTGTTATTTATGTTATTATTATGTTATGGGCGTATTTATTTGCTCATTTATGTATCTTTTTATTATTTTATTAGTTTCCTCCCTAGACCTCTATCAAGCTTAACCCTTTCGCTGCGGGTGACGTTCCGGAACGTCCTGGCAATTTGCAGGCTTTAACCCTCTCACCACGGAAGGGCTCTTGAACGCCCATAAAAAAGCATATAACAGGTACCCGGAAGGGCTCTTGAACGCCCAGTGGTTGAAAGCCTGTGAGCTTCGTGTGCGAGGCGTCGGTCCGACGCATGTAAACAACAGCCGGCTGGACCGACGCCCCGCATCTCCGGCCACAAGAAGGAGAGCGTCGCTTGTTCGTGTGTGCCTGTATGTTGTTGTTAAGTATCGAAAAGTAGTGTAAAGTGGCTGTTTTGGCCATAAAGTTATCTCCAATGAAATCATCATCACAGCTCAACCAGTTGACTTAGAGAGCTCTACTTAATGCCATTCTACAGGTAAATAACACAGCTACGCTTGGGGATGTGCGGGAATGCGGGAAGAAGTCTGATTAACGAATATACGGTAGCCTAGCCTAGACGTTTTTCGGCCAAAACACCTGGGTTTCGAGGAATATATATATAATACATAGCCGGGGCTGGAGGGTTAAAAGCCTGTAAAAAACGTAAAAATCAAGTGTCAGTGGGCGGGAGCGTGAGGGGCCCACCTCCGACCCTCAGAGCACCGAGCGGCTCACTGAGGTTGACTGTGTCTCGGGCGAGTCTCTCTCTGTCTCTCTCAACAGTGTAGCCAAGCGAGCGAGTGTTACATAATAGCGGGGTTCACGCGTTTCACTGGCACCACTGCGGGTGAACCAGACCACGTACAGGGTCCGTTCTGGTGTCATTTTGAAGCTATTTTCGCCTAGTTTTCGGCAGAATACACTTCATTTAATGCAGATGCTTGATTTATCATTCAGGAGTGCCTGAATATGCCCTAAATAGCCCAAACATAGCCGCAGCCAAAGGGTTAAAGAACACCCGCCCAAGACCCTCCTTCAATATAAATTTGTAAATTTTTCGATAGAAAAGTTTCCCGAAAACTTACAGGATCGCTATCGCTCGCCAGGAAAAAAATGACATCTAAATGACACCAAAAGTCTTAATATTGACAAAGAAATGGGGCGAAAGTTCTTAATATCGCCAAACTAATGGGCCGAACGTCTTATAGTCTGGAAACTAATGGGGCTAAACATGAGGAAGAAGGGTGACCAGAAAAATGGCCCACCTCCCCTTAATGTACTGTAGGTATACCATTGTACTGTATGTGTGTTCTCCATGGTCCAAGATGATATTGTCGCCTTTCGTATTATTATAATTTATAACACTGCAGGGTTTCAAACAGGTAAAGTTTAGATTTCAGACTTGGTATGAATATGAGGAGGGATACTGGACTTTTTTTCACAATCACTAGTCTATTTTATTTTATTGTTAATAATAAATAATACAACATATCATCATCAGCCATTAGGAGTCCACTGCTGGATGAAGGCCTCCCTTAACCCTTGTCTAGCGGGGTGTTTTGGGCTCATTTGGGCATATTCAGGCCCTCCTGCATGATAAATCAAGCATCTTCATGAATTTTTTTTTTTTTAGCAAAACACTAGGCACTAAAAGCTTCAAAATGAGACCAGAACGAGCTACGTAGCACTCGTAGTTCTCTTGCAGTGGTGCCACGAACATGGAAGTTTAGCATATATCGGTATATTTTTCCCAGCTATGCTCACTACTGGCTACACTGCCAGCCTCTCGAGAACACAGGGAACATGAGTTAATGGGCGGCGGTAAGCCCTGGGAGTCGGCTGTCTGGCCCGCTGCTCTCCCGGCCATTTGCACTCGATTTTAACCCTTTAAAAGCCTTAATAATGCTCCTAACTTGCTGCAAATTGGTGCACGACTTAAGTCGAGCGCTGCTCTTTAAGGGTTAACCTCTTCCATGACTTTCAAGTCTTTGCCATGTTACCCCTTCATTTTTGTTCCACCTCTGAGTGTCCAGTCAGTTAGTCCAGGGTGTCAAACGAATACAGTATCAAATCCTTTCATTTTAGTCTTTATTATTGTATATGGTAAAGTTCAAATTATGGTTAACAGTTCAAATTATGTTTTTGGAAGAGATAAACTTGCCAAAAAATACAATTACAGTATATGTTAATTTAGCTGTATTCCTTTTCATATTCATTCCAATCTTAAAACAAATTTGCTCTGGATTGACACCCTGAGTTAGTCTTTTACTCCACCTATTGTCCTCTCTTCTAGCTACATGTTCTGCCCATCTTCACTCCTGCTCTTTTATCATTTATATATTATCCTTGACATTGGTTCGCTTTCTTACCCATGATGTTCTCTTCCTATCTGTAAGAGTTAATAAGTTCTCCTGGTGGTGGAACAATGATGTCGAAGCGGCAGTCAGAGAGAAGAGATGTTTCAAAGTATGGAAGGAAGGTGGCAGCAAGGAAGAATACCTGTCCGCCAAACGAAATGCTAGAAGAGAGGTCTACAGGGCAAAGAAAACCATACAGGATAGCGTAATAGAACAAGTTTGCAGCACTAATAATACCAATGGAGTTTATAAATTAGCTAAGAATGCCAGGACGTCGTGGGTGTAAGATGCATAAATAATGACAGTGGCACGACTGTTTACACAGAAAAAGAAATCAGAGAGGCGTGGAAGGAGCATTATGAAAGACTGCTTAATGTGGAGTTTGAATGGAACAGGGAACAGCTCAGCACTGTAGTCCAAGTACAAGGCCCTCCGCCTTTGATAGGGTACGACGCTGTTAAAAGCGCTATAGATAAAATGAAGTCAGGAAAAGCCGCTGGGAGCTCCGGCATTGTCGCTGAGATGCTAAAAGCCGCTGGAGATACTGGGGTAAAATTGGTCACAGAGTTGATTAATGCTATCATAAAGGAGGAAAAAGTTCCCTATGCTTGGCAGGAAAGTGTTATAGTAAATATATATAAAGGCAAGGGTGACTCCTTAGACGGGAAATTATCGGGGTTTGAAAATGCTCGATCAAGTCATGAAAGTCAGCGAAAGGGTCTTTGAATGCATGATCAGGGAAAGTGTTGCTATCAGCGACATGCAGTTTGGATTTATGCCGGGACGTGGCACAACTGATGCTATCTTCGCTCTTAGGCAAATGCAAGAGAAAACCTAGAGAAAAACAGGGAGTTATACCTAGTTTTTGTAGATCTGGAGAAGGCCTTCGACCGGGTGCCCAGGGAGGTAGTGCAGTGGGCTATGAGAAAACTTGGAGTAGAAGAGTGGTTGGTGCGTGTGATAATGAGAATGTATGAGGGGTCACGGGCAGCAGTTAGAGTAAACGGGGGCCTGAGTGAAGAGTTCTCAGTGAAAGTTGGAGTTCACCAAGGCTCAGTTCTGAGCCCATTACTGTTTGTTTTAGTCTTGGAGGCTCTGTCAAGGGAATTTAGGACAGGACTCCCATGGGAGATGTTATATGCAGATGATCTAGTTCTTATCGCAGATAGTGCGCAGGAAGCAGAGGCGAAGTTCAAAAGATGGAGGGAAGGTATGGCAAGTATGGGTCTGAGAGTTAACATAGATAAAACAAAGGTCATGATTAGTGGAGTAGGGCGTGGAGCTATGGAAAGAAGCGGCGACTATCCATGTGCAGTATGTGGGAAGGGGGTGGGATGTAATTCAATTCAATGTTGTGTCTGTAGTGACTGGGTACACAAGAGATGTAGTGGAGCTAGAGGACCTTTGACAAGAATCATAGACTTTGAATGTGCAGTGTGCAAGGGAGATCTTGTATTAAATGACCCGCCTCTCAGTGTTGATTTCGACAGTGTAACGCTGGAGTGTGTGAAAAAGTTCTGTTACCTGGGCGATACAGTTTCCGCTGGAGGTGGCGCTGAAGCTAGCTCCATTGCTAGAGTCAGAAGTGGCTGGGGAAAGTTTAGAGAGCTTTTGACCACCCCACCTTAAAGGGAAGGTGTATACATCGTGTGTTAGGAGCGCGATGACCTATGCCTCTGAGACGTGGCCGGTTAAAGCGGAGGATGTCAATAGAATGGAACGAAATGAGAAGAGAATGGTGAGATGGATGTGTGGGGTTAATCTTAGGGACAGGGTATCGAGCGAGGAATTGAGAAGGCGTCTGGGCATTAGGAGTATCAGTGAAGTGATGCGCACGAGCCGACTTGGTTGGTTTGGACATGTGGAGAGAATGGATGATAAGAACTGGGTGAAGAAATGCCGGACAGTGAACTTGGGGGGAGCTGCGCGTAGGGGTGGACCTAGAATGACGTGGGCTCGGGTACTCCGGTCCGATCTCAAAATAAAGAACTTGACAACACAGGCAGCCCTTGACAGGACCGCCTGGAAAGCTGCCATTTAGGACGTGAGACTGTAACCACAGCTTCTGTGGACAAACTGTCTTTAAACTTGTATGTATGTATGTATGTATGTATGTATGTATGTATGTATGTATTCCTAACATTATTTCCATTGCTCTCTGTACACTCCTAAGCTTATTCTCATTGTTTTTGTTACCCGGTACTTTCCAAGTTTCGGATCTATAGATCATCGTTGGTCGCACACTCTGGTTATAAATGTGTCGGATCCATAGATCCTCGTTGGTAGCACACTGGTTATAAATTTTATGCTTTAGCCATATTGGTAATGTACGTTTCATGATGTGGCTCTAATTTCCCACATCATTAACATTTTTGAGCGAGCCCTGTGAGGCAAAATCTTGACATTTATGTAAGCAAACTACCTACACAACACCAATCAACATGGTTTCAGAGCGGGAAGATCTTATCTCTCAATCACCCACAAACTTAAAGCAAAAGGGATGGCAGGTAATATTGGAAAGTGGGTATACAACTTCCTTGTAAACCAAAGGCAATCAGTTGCAGTTAACGAAGCCACATCCAAGCCTTCGAATGTCAAAGCTCAGTACCCAAAGGAACAGTGTGCATCCCTTCTCATGACATATGCTAACACAAAACACTGTGCATTACTTTCATGAAAATATACTTGTCTTTATTTTTCAAAGGTGTCCGTTCTTCAAAAGAAGATCATTAGCGCTTCGATGAAGTTCTATCTATCTATTGCCGGACGCCATACATACACAAACAGCACCACAGAAGTGGCATGAACTGTACTCTGTAATCCTTCAAGATCATAACTTTTAAGGAAGAAAAAGGTCTTTAACTACCTCTTAAAAGTAATTTCTTACCCTATTTACAGTGGCAGGCATAATTATTTGATATGCAACTCATTTTCATATTTCCATTAATCTATCTATCTATCTATTGCCTGACGCCGTGATCCCCGAAGGGGTGGCCACGAACGAACCGCCCCCATGCACCTCTGTCCCCAGTCAGTCGACGCCCCTCCCCCCAACCAGCACCGCCTTCGTTCATGTACTTCCTCACTCCATCCTTCCACCTCTCATTCGGTCTACCTCTCCCTCTCTGTCCCTCCACCTCACTCTCATACACCCTCTTAGTCATTCTCTCGCTTTCCATACGTTCCATATGGCCGAACCATCTCAAGTTGTTCCTTTTCACACTTTCCAGCACATCTACCTCCACACCACACCTCCTTCTTACTTCCTCATTAGTCTGTCTATCCCTCCATGTAACTCCGCACGCACTCCTTAAGTAATTCATTTCCACTGCTCTCACTCTTGGTCTGAGTCTCTCAACCAACGTCCATGCTTCGCTTCCGTAAGTCAGTGTCGGGATACCACACTGTCATGCAAGGACTTCTTCACTTCCATACTGACCACCCTATTTCTTGTTACTGATTTCAGCGTTCCTACAACCCTCTTCCCCTGTTGTTGTTGTTGTTGTTCCCCAAGCTGCCTGGCCGAACAGCCCCAAGGCCCCGAGCAGGCCAAGGCCATAACCGTGCGCCCCCACAGAACCCTCACTGCCGACCACAATAAAGCCTGGGTGACCGAAGCCACTCCATGACGGGGAGCTGAGGAGGGTGCGGAAGCGCCCAGGAAACCAAAGCCCCACCCAGGGCCCTGTGCCCCTCAGCAATTATGAAGAGAAAGTTGAGGGGCAAAGGAAAAAATGTGACGCTTTGGCTTCCAATCTAGGTAGACTGGGAGGTCAATCCACGGAAGACGCTGTCACTTGAGATCTAGAAAATATAAAAGTTAAAGGAACAGTCAGAGTAAGCTATGGGTATGGCAGAGATCGCTCAGTTCTCACTCTGATAGACCAGCCCATCACCAGCCTCTTCCCCTGTTGTACCCTCTCCCACACTTCTTCATCCATAGTCCCATCTTTACTCAACACACTGCCCAGATACTTAAAAGAGTTGAAACTTAAAAGAGATACATTAATGCACCTTACATTAATTTATTCAGGATGATGCACTGGGAACTGCTATATATTTGAGTTAATCTTTATTGTGTGTATTTCAGAGTGATAATGAGGCTACCACCCCTACCACCAAGCAGAAAAAGAAAGCAAAGAAAAGGAAGAAATCCGGTGGGAAACAATCTGCGGATAAGTTAGGTAAGTCTCTATATGGTTAGTTCTGTTTGTCATGCAAATATTAAATTGAATTGTGGTTTTGTGTTCTTTTATTTCAAAATTGTATTTGATTAAAGTGTTATATCCACAGAGCGATTTTGATAAGTTCTTTTGCTTATATATTGTGTTGTCCCAGTTTTGGTTTGATTATTTTGCAAGTTTTACATTTTAATTAGTATGGTATACATTGTTTTTGTTTTTTAAGATTTGTTCCATTATACTCACACATGCAGTAACAAATATAGGGGTGGAAAGTTAAGCCGGTATCACACATTCGATGATCAACTTTTTTCTGGTAACATTTCTGGCCTCTAAGTCGGACGGACCCTAAATTGAGTGATCAATCCTGTAAGTCCTTCAGTAAACTGGCATGGGTTGTCCCTCTTACAGGGAATAGGTCCGCTTGAGGGCATTTTGTGTATGGCCACCCCCATTAAGGGGAATAAGGCGTCTGGCAATAGATAGATTAAAATGTAAAACTTGCAAACTAAACAAACCAAAACTGGGACAAAGACAATATAAAGTCAATAGATAGATTTCTGGACTATTTTGCACTAGTATCAGGTGTCTTAGCTGGGGATCCCAATGGACCTGGGTCTTCTGGGTGACCTAGATGTATGTTGTTTTATGTTTTTTTCTCACCTATTCAGGCTCTGTCTCGAGTCGGCCACCCCCAACTGTAGGGTATGTGCCTGAGTATATACATACATACGTAATTTATTTTTAGATTTGCTTCATTCACATGCAGTACGGTAACAAATATAGTGGTGAAGAGTTAAGCTGGTACCGTATCACACGAGAGCTTTTATAGTCAACATTCGATGATCAACATATTTCTGGCAACATTTGTGGAATATTTTGCACTGGTATCGGAAACTAGATTGATGAAACAGGAATTTAGGTAATAGAAATGTAACTGTCTACCTTTCAAGCTGCCAGACCGGTGTTGAGGATAAATGTTAGGGGAAAACACACTTGTGTGATAACGGCTTTAGTTGATTTAGGCATGAGGGTTAACCATTTGTTGCTGCCTCCTCAAGCATAACGCTTTCAGTATGATGATTCCTTTTTTTTTTTTTTTTACAAGAGAGATGTCCATAGTTTTAAGGTAGACTAACTAGTTCATATGTGGTGATTTAATTAGTAAGTGAATTCTATGACAGTACAGTACTAGTCAAGAAACATTAGTAGTCCTAGATATTGATTAACCCTCGGAATCCGGGAGGCCTCATATGCGGGAAAACAAAAAATTGGCAGGAATCCGGAAGGCCTCATATCATATGAGGCAAAATGCGCGGCTAAAAATCGCCACTAAAATCATCATAACTCAGCAACGACACATTGTAGCGATGTCATCTCAACGGCATTCTACAGACAACAAAAAGTTCTACAATTTGCAAAAATAATTGACTGCTCTAGGTGGTCTCAATCAGTAGCTACTGAATTATGAAGTTTGACTGTACCAAAATGGCCCCGAACACAGCGATCGGGATCATATGAGGCCCCCCGGATCCCATGGGTTAATGTACGTACTGTATTTACTGTGACGGTGTACCTTAACCCGGGAGCTGCGGGGAGACTCTTAAGAGTTCCCCCGGCGCACTGCGGGGAGACTCTTAAGAGTCAGAGAAAAAAAAAATCAACTTTTGACATCGAAAAAAAAAAAAAAAAAAAAAAAAAAAAAATTTTTTTTTGGCCCCTGGGCCATGCAAAATCTCAGTCCTCTACCTCCCCTCCTTCCCCACTTTCCTCCTCTCCTTCAGTTATCACCTATTTTCCCTGTTATTCCCTTATTCTGAGGTATATTTTCGTGCTAACATTAGAAATCCGATTGGAGGGTGTGGTCATCACTGATAGCAAGCGAGTGCAAGAGAGAGAGAGAGAGTATCGATCGACTGTCTCAGTGGCCTTGGGGGAAATTGGCGGGAAAGCAGATTGCCTCACCCATACATTATACAACTCGCGGGCTATATCTCCGATTTTGACCATCCAAACGCTGTTTTCACTCGTTTTATTGTTGTTTCAGGTTAATACCTTTATAATCAACCCATAATAGGCGCATATGGATAAGTATTAATGCTCTTAATGGCACAATGAATATTTTAGTGACGGAAACACCTCAAATACGTCAGCACAGGGGGACGTTTCCAATTACCCCCATGCGCACTTCAGAGGTTAAGTATCGTACGGTACATACAGTATTGACACTAAATTCAATAATCTAATTTACTCATATAGTGTGTCATTGTTTTTGTTTCTTCTCTTTGATTTTGTGTAGTAATTGGATCACTTCATGCAAATTGTCTAGTCTGCTATAATTATGACAGAAGGGCACGACTTTTCACTCACAATTGAGTCACAGTTTATTGTCTCATGTTGCAATTAAAGTTTATATCTAGTACTGAAGTTGTAAAATGTACCAAGACACTTGTTTTACAACTGCAAATGGGGGCAGGGGGCTAGAAATCCTCCTCCCTTTGTAAAATTCACCTACTAGGCGACCGATAAAGGTGCGAGGCAACGTGAAAGTGGTCCCGAACCCTAGGAATTGGAACATTAAATCTTGTTTCTGTTTGGGCTGTGTCTCGAGTCAGCCACCTAGCTATGGGATGTGAGCCTGAGTATAATTATTTGATAAGTTGTTTTGTCTTTTTGCTGTGTTCGTCCAAGTTTTGGTTTGTTTATTTTGCAAGATTTACATTATAATATAGGCCTACATGCATGTGGTTGCCCACTTTCCCCATTTTTTTTTTTTTTTTTTTTTTTTTTTTTTTTTTTACATACGACTGCATATCCACCCTCAATCCCACAGAAGACGAAGAGCTTGGCTTAGATGATGACGAGAACTTGGCGGACGTGGGCAAACTGAGCCAAAAAGAGTACCTGGAGCAGTTGAAGAAGAACGACCCCCGCTTCTACGCCACCATGATGCAGTCCTCCGAGGTCATGGACATGCGCAGCTCAGACGAAGAGGATGATAGCGGTGACGATGAAGAAAGGGGAGGAGCCATATTTGTACCCCCTACCAAGTTAGAGGTTAGTTAAACAAATATTACAGTCTTTTAATTATAGATAGTTTAGTCAGCAAATGAATCTTCCCGTCTATTATAATGGGGACTAGATAATGCAAATTGTAATATCTTGTGCTGGGTTATTGATTTTCCAACCAGTAAGAAAGTGAAAGATTGTGTGAATGTGTGTTATATATTTCCCCTTGATGTTCTGTGCTTATGTAACCCCCCTTAGTTAGGCAGGGTGTGGCTAAAGTATCAAGAAAACAGTATGTATGTTTGGCACACTATAATTATGGTGGTGTCTATTTTCTTTTAATCTTTCATGCTATTGCTAACCTGGAGCAATCATTTGTGTTATGATATTACAGTACCAGTACTTACTGAATGTGTGTTATGTTATAAGACCTTTTCTGATTTTATAGCTAACCTTGAGCAATCAACATGTATTTAACTGTCTTGATAGCGTAATGCATAAATGCGCGGAATTTCGGTGTGAGTATCCTAGGTTCGAGTCCTTGGAGTACCACATGTATTCGTTGATTTCATTAATTGAGTTTAGAAGTAAAGTGGGTTGGGGAAAAAATATGAATTACTCATTAAAAAATATCATGCCATTACTTACTGACTAAGGATTATGTGGTGTGTTTAGGTGGACAGTGACGAGTCTGATGCAGAGGACGAAGGTTTGGAGAAGCGCGGCCACAACGTTATCACTGCTGCAAAAGTAACACAATGGGAACAAGAGCTCACTCAACCAAGGTAGGTTGCCTATTTAATATTATTAACTTTTATTCCATGTAAAATCAACTGGTGTCGATATATATAATTACATTGCCTACTCTAAGTCTTTTATCTATCTATCTATTTACTCAGGCCCATTCCCCACCCATTTTGGATTTTTTTTTTTTTTTTTTTTTTGGTGGTGGTGGGGGGTGGGGGGGGGATTCGAGACACAGGGACAACAGTCACAACACAACAGAAAAACAATGAACAAACAAAACACAAATTCACACAAAAACAAAACACATATTCACACACACGGGGGGGGGGGGGGATTTGAGACAGAGCCCAAACAGGGACAACAGTCACAACACAACAGAAAAACAATGAACACACAAAAACAAAACACAAATTCACACACATTTAGGTAACCCCAACTGGTGCCGACATATATTATTACATTACCTACTCAAAGTCTTGACCTAACCTAACAGGGTGTCAGACAAAAGACGAATCCTAAATTTTTATTGTTTATATTTTGGTAAAATTGTGGTTTATTGTTTTATTTTCTGTGGAAGTGATAAAATGGCCAAAACAATCCTATTTCATGTTAATTTTCATATATTGACCTTGGTGATCCCTGTTCTCCGGGTCTTCTCCTGGGTGACCTAGATGTATGTGAATTGTGTTTTTTGTTTTTTTTAAAGTGAGAAATTTGGGATTGGGCTAGAGTAAATAGATAGATAGACTTTTCATAGTTATTCAAATCTTCAAACAAAATTGCCCCTTTGACGCCCTGAACCTAACCTAACTGTATTGATTGAGTTGTCCAGTCAACAATCTTAACTTGTTCAATATAGATTTTCAGTAGTTTTGTCTACAGTAAAATTATTTACTTGTCACATTGAACTTATCAAATTATGATTGTCTTGACCCCTAATAATACTGATATCAAGCCCCCTTCCTCCTTTTGTGATAAGTGGTTCAGTGTGTTTACTTTCTAATGTTATACATATTTCCAACATGCCATCCCACTCGGCACCAGGCCCGGACTCTTGGAATTCGATCCTAATGAAAAAATGTAAGGAAAACCTCTCAAAACCCCTGGCTATAATGTGGAGAAGGAGTCTAGACACTGGTGACATACCAGATAGCTTGAAAAACGCAATAATTGCCCCACTGCATAAAGGAGGGAGTAAAGCACTACCAAAAAACTACCGCCCGGTAGCTCTAACCTCACATCATTAAAGTTTTCGAGCGAGTCCTGCGAAGCAAAATTTCAACATTCATGGAGACAAATGAACTACACAACACCGGTCAACATGGGTTCAGAGCGGGAAGATCATGTCTCTCACAACTTTTGGAACACTATGACAAAATTCTTAAAGCACTAGAAGAAAAGAAAAACGTGGATGTCATTTACACCGATTTTGCTAAGGCATTTGATAAATGTGACCATGGTATAATAGCCCACAAACTGAAAGCAAAAGGTATAACTGGGAAAATCGGACGGTGGATATACAATTTCCTCGTAAACCGAAAACAATCGGTAGCAGTAAACCAAGTCACTTCTGAGCCTTCGGATGTCAAAAGCTCAGTGCCCCAAGGAACAGTGCTAGCGCCCCTTCTGTTCCTCATACTAATTTGCGACATAGATACCAACACCAGACACAGTACGGTGTCGTCCAAGGTTTGTTGATGACACAAAATTAAGCAAGATAGTAAACACACAAGAGGACACGGGCCGACTGCAGGAAGACATGAATGTAGTGTTCCAGTGGACCAGGGAAAACAACATGCAATTCAATGAGGAAAAATTCCAATTAATACGGTACGGAGATAATAATGGTGTTAAAGAAATTACAAATTACTTAACAGAATCTAACCACATAATAGAACGGAAAGACAGTGTGAAAGACCTTGGGGTATTAATGTCTGAAAATATGGGTTTCAAAGTACATAACCAGGTCAAAGTGGCGGCTGCGAAATGTCTAACGGGTTGGATTCTGCGTACTTTTAAAACACGCGATGAATTGCCTATGATAACGCTCTTCAAATCTCTAGTGCTACCGCGGCTTGAATACTGTAGCGTATTAACATCCCCATACAAAGCAGGTGAAATAAATGACGTAGAGAGTGTACAAAGAAATTTCACTTCGCATATAAGTTCGATAAAACATCTACACTATTGGGAGCGTTTAAGAGCACTGAATCTGTACTCACTGGAACGTAGAAGAGAACGTTACCTAATATACACGTGGAAAATCGCAGAGGGTTTAGTACCAAACCTACATACTCCGATAGTCATGAAATTCAGTGATAGGAGAGGCTGGGAATGCGAAATCCCCCGGATGAATAACAGGGGTGCTATGGGCTCTCTGCGAGAGGGCTGGTTATCACACAGAGGCCCACGTCTCTTCAACAAACTCCCACGGCGAGTAAGAGACATGAGGGACATCTCGTTAGACAACTTCAAGAGAGCCCTAGATGTCGAACTGCAAAAAGTGCCAGACGAGCCCATCCTCGCAAGGGAGCGAGCTGTCGCTTCAAACAGTCTACTGCACCAAATCACCACCCATAACGAGGGGCGTCGCGCTCCTTGGTGCCGCTAGAGGAGCGGCGAACACATCCAAAGGTATCCAAAGGTATACATAGGGACATTTATTTATGTAGCATCATCAATCATCATCAAATCTGACGCCCCGCTTCCAGAGGAAGCACCCCAAAAGGAATGGCCATGGCAGAAACTGCCTCCAGGCTCCCAGACATGTCTGACCAACATCTGACCAACTCCACAGTGCCATTTCCACTTAGTGGATTATGACCATGAACACTGAAGGAGCAGACCCAGAGCAGTCCCTCACCCAGATGGCAGTTCCACCACTGTTTTGCTATTTTATTTACCACAGTGGGGCCCTGGCTGGAAGCATACCAAGCACAGGAATTTTCTGAAGATAGGAACTAGTGGTCCACTGCTCCAGAAGCTGATTGCACCACCAAAGTGGCGGGCGGTGGGGTCGCCGCATCCCTACGCCAGAGTTGCTTGTGTTGTTTAGTTATGTTAATATTGATACTCTTTTGTTATAATGTTGTCTATTATGTTTTCATGTCCTACTACTGCCATAATACCCCTTTATGACAGACCTCTTAATGCGTTCCTGGAGGCCAACCAAGCACTCCTGGCTGCCATAGAGAGTCTGAGGGGTAACGAGAAAGGGGAGAGAGAAGCCACCAGCAAGTACAAAGTGGAAGGACCACAGAGTAAGTCACCCGCACATATTCTTTATACAGATTTATGATTTTTGTTTTTAATGATGAAGACTTATTTTAGACCAGTTTTATTCTTGCTTTGGGAAATTTGGGTATGGTAATTTATTCAGTGTAGACAGTTAAGAATTGTGCTGAGTATTAAGATATATTTTAAGGGAAAATGTTCAACACTGCATATCATAAATGATAAAAAATTTGTATTATATTTGGTAACAGATATTGTTTTCTAGGACCAACCCCAAAATTAAAGGATTGAATAAATGAACCTAAGCTTTTCCTTTCTCTTCCAGTTTTTAATGCCATAGTTCGGATGTGTCTGAAGAAGATCCCGGCGGCTCTGTCTTCTATACTCAACGTGAAGAACCCCAAAGATGACCCCACCAAGACTAAGAAGTGGTCCAAATATAAGAACTTTGTTAAGGCTTATCTACGTCACCTTGTTATGGTAGGTAATGTATGAATAGGTTACACATACACGCACACACGCACGCATATCTTTGTCACAGTGTTTTCGTCGTTCCCTAGGCTGCCTGGCCGAACAGCCCCGAGTCCCTAAGGAAGGCCATGGCCACGACCGCGTTTTCCTACAGAACTCTCAAGGAGTGTAGATTATGTTGTTGGCATAAATGATTGTGTAGAATGCAATCTTCTATGTATGATGTGTTTAATAGTATGGGGTGCTGTGTTGCATCCTGGGCAGGTGTCGACGACGGAGACATCCAGTCTCTTCTGATAGCTCAGAAGAGCTGGATGGTGCCCACATCTCAGCCTGGCCAGATGGACTCTATCCTCGCGAGGAAGGGGGGATTCAGAAGGATGATTTTGGGAGGTCGTGCCTGCAGCTGCGTGTTGTCTTTAAGTGATTGGATGGAACGGTGAGAGATATGAGAATGGATATGCTTCTGGAAGCTGGTTTGGGATGGGCAGGGAGGGAGCGAAGACAGTATTTGTGTGTGATACCGTGTGCTGGGTGTTGTTTTGATATTCCTTGGTGTTGGTGGGTTTGCTGCCATGAAGTGTAGTGCTATGGTAGGTAACACACACTTACACATACGGATGCATATACTCATCCACCCACTCTCTCTTAAACTTAATTATTTTAAGGACTGATATACAGAGTAATGAATTAATCCATGGACTGCGAAGGTCCTTTCGGAAGCCACAGTATTTAAATGTATAAAAATAACCCTTCAAAAAATCATGCCAGGGCCAGGAAATGTCTGAAATTTGGGTGATGCATAGAAAGTAGTGGCATCTTTTCATACCACATCCTCCATTCCTTCCCCCCTTTATACCCAACCTCCCCTCCCTCCCTCAACTTGGCCTTTTATTTTGCACATGTTCTAGCAGTTCATGGGTAAACTAAGATTGATGACTAAAGCCGGTATCACACGAGAGCTTTTATAGTCAACATCCGAGGATCAACATTTTTCTAGCACTATTTCTAGATTATTTTGCACTGGGATCGGAAACTAGACTGATGATAGTTGAATTTGGGTAACGGAAATATTATAAAAGGTATGCCTCACAAGCTGCCAGACCAGTGTTGAAGATAAATGTTGAGGGGAAAAGCGCTTGTGTGATACCGGTTTAAGCCAACCCATAATTACCCTCTGACAGTTAACGGAGTGTGTGGCAGAGGCTAGTGTAGCAGAAGTAGTACTGAAGAGAGGAGTGCTACCACTACTCCCTTACTATGCCGCCCTCACCCCCACGGCCAAGCTACTGTTCCGCCGCCTGGTGACACTGTGGGCTACTAGTGAGAAGAGGGTGCGGGTCCTGGCGTTTATATGTATCTTCAGGCTATCACGATCACTCAAGGGGCATTTCCTCGAGTGGGCACTCAAAGTAAGTGAAACATTTTCTGTAAACTGCCACATGTGTTTGTAAATTTCATAATCGATTTTAGGAGTATGGTTGGTTGTTGGAAGGAACATAATAATTCATGATAACTATAAACTTTAGTACATGGCGTTAAACGAAAGCCGAAACCATTATTTTTAGTCTTTATTATTGTACATGTAAAGATAAATTTGGGGATTATAGTTCTAATTATGTCTTTGGAAATGATAAAATTACCAAAACAATTATATTTCTTGTTAATTCTCTTGTATTCATTCAAGTTTTCAAACAAAATTGCTCCAGTTTGACACCCTGCTTTAGTATCTGTGAATATTTATGTAATGTGAGCACTATTGACTTTGCTGATTTTAATAACTATCTAGAATATGTACACATTTACAGAGATATAACGTTTATTTCACTATTTCAGAGACTGTATCTAGGGTATGTCCAAAACTGCCGGTTCACTTCACCCTCCACCTGGGGCCTGATAGACTTCATGAGGATCTCCCTGGTGGAGCTGTATGCCCTGGACCAAGCTCTGGGATACAAACATGCCTTTGTGTATATTAGACAGATGGCCTTCCACCTCAGGAATGCTATCACTGTTAAGAAGAAGGTATTTTGGTTGTTGTTGTTGTTGTTGTTCCCTAAGCTGCCTGGCCGAACAGCCCCGAGTCCCTGAGAAAGGCCATGGCCACGATCAGGTATTTTGGTTGTTTGGTGTGGTTACCGGTATATTTGGTTTTGGACTTACTGTGATATGATTCCACATAGCGATTTTGATCGGTTCTTTTGTCGGTTTACTGTGTTCGTTTAAGATTTGGTTTGTTTATTTTGCAAGTTTTACATTATAATAATAAAACCATATGTATATAGCCCTCACTTTTATTTGCTAGCTGCAGTAAAATTCTAATTAAATTGTACTGTTGACTCGAGTCCTGCCGCACTTCCCGAATTAAGTTCCAATTGAAATGTACTTACTGTAAATGCGTATTTCAGGAGCGTGTACAGCTGGTGTACAACTGGCAGTACATCCACTGTCTGCATCTGTGGTCCGACCTACTGTCCAAGACTCATCCCAGTCCTGCACTACAACCCATCATATATCCTCTCACACAGGTACCGTACACTACATCATAACACCAGATTTAAGCAGTTACTGTACTCAGAGCTGGGCAGTATTTAAATACATTTGTATTTAAATACATTTGTGTATTTAAAGGTGGGGGCTCATGGGTTGAGATAAACATGGAATGATAATCGCCAAGCTGTACATAATTATCTTGCAAAATGCAATGGCACTGAAATAATTATTAACAGTGGTATAAAGGATTTTGTGGATCGTCTATACCGGGTCTGTGACGTCATAGTGACGTCACACCAGTATCCTTATCCTAGACTGGATGGTGGACTTACACTCTTGTGACGTCACAGGCCTGGTATAGACGATCCACAAAATCCTTTATACCATTGTTAATAATTATTCCAGTGCCATTGCATTTTGCAAGATAATTATGTACAGCTTGGCGATTATCATTCCATGTTTATCTCAAGCCATGAACCCCCACCTTTAAAACTGTATTTATAAATACAGTGGTTTTCATGTATTTAAATACTTAAATGAGTATTTAAATACTCAAAATATAAGAATGTAAATTATCTTTATACCGGTTATTTTGCCCATAAACCCAACCAACTATCTGGCAACCCTGAACAGTGAACACGTGGTGTGAGTCAGGAGTTCAGTTAACTTCCATCAGGCATCAGTTGTGTGCCACCCTTCATTGCACATGGTTCATATTTTTGTTGCGTGCAGGTCATGGCTTCAACAAGCAAATTGCGTGAATCAAACTGAGATGTCTACAGATGACAATTTAGTGCACCCTCTGTTTGATGGAAAATACTTTAAAATTAAATCAAAAGACAGTTCCAAGGTAACATGCACCTGCTTGCTGTGTAACCGCCATCTCTCAGCTGCAAGCAATGCTACAACAAATCTGTACTCTCATCTGAAGGTAAGTGTTTTCTTAATGCTACAACAAATCTGTACACTCATCTGAAGGTAAGTGTTTTCTTAGTTTAATACATTTTGTGATGAATAATGTGGAACATAATGAACAATTTATGGTAAATTTTACACTACAGCTTGACACATGTGCAAGTTTACCAGACTATTTTTTATGCTGTTTTTAATGTGCTTTAAGTAATAGTAATAGTCAAAATTTGCGCTTTGGAGGCGTGTATTTACAAATGTATTTAAATACAATTGATGTATTTAGTACTGTCAAAGGGGGTAATTGTGGACACCTGGGGCAATTGAAGACAGGTAATTATAACCTTAATTATAATTATTCAGGATTTCTGTCTTTAGTAGCAAAATTATGGCTTAATGGTGTTGTGTATGATAAAAATGATAAGACCCTTAGGCCTTTATATTAAATAATGAGGATTTTATGGGCTCCTCTTAATTGCATCAGGTGTCCACAATTACCCCCTTTTACGGTATTTAAATACATTCAAAAAATGTATTTAGTATTTAAATACATTTCTCCCATGTATTTAGTATTTAGTATTTAGTATTTAAATACATGCAATGTATTTAGTGCCCAGCTCTGACTGTACTGTACTACATTGGCCTAAGAATTATCTTCTTGTTTCCTAATTACATATGTATTTATTTATTTTGTTGTAGTATTTGATGAGTTACAATGGTTTTGGCTCTATGAGCTCTGAAGATGGACTGAAACTGTCGTGTCTCCACAATAACAAATTATTAATAATCATTTGGGGTGTTCTTGGTGTTAAGAACGATGTAAAAAATAATTCCCAAATGATGAGTATCAGTATTTTAACTTGTACTGTAATCTGTTACAGGTAGCCATAGGAACCATGAAGCTCCAGCCGACCCCTTCCTTCTACCCCCTGGTGTTCCACGTGTGTAGCTTGTTGACGGAGATGTCCCGGCACACTCACACCTTCATACCCGTCCTGCCCTTCCTGCTGCAGGTACATCACTACACTACCGTATTATTACACCTTAAGGGGGTACTGCTTGCTTTTTGCTCTATACTGTACTGTATATATATTTATTAATATATTTTTGAGTTTCCTCACTATTTTGTTTAATCTAGGTTTGGGACTAAAATTGCTCAAATGGCAAAACAATCAAAACCCTCCATAATAAATAAACAATTATGATAATAACCCCAAGATGTCAGAGCAGATAGTACTATCAAACTGGGCACAAATTTACTAACCATTATGACCTATGATACAAACTATATTGACCAAAAGTGTCATGTTAGCTGTATCTGCAGTATTTGTCCTCTCCAATCATCGACTCATTTTAATGTACAGTAGTGTCAGCAGGCCAACATTTTCATGCACTTGTATCATTTGTAT
Source organism: Paralithodes platypus (assembly GCA_032716605.1). Classification (NCBI taxonomy): domain Eukaryota; kingdom Metazoa; phylum Arthropoda; class Malacostraca; order Decapoda; family Lithodidae; genus Paralithodes; species Paralithodes platypus. The sequence goes on from CM064573.1 coordinate 74,449,462, forward strand.
GTTCACAAAGTAGTTAAAAGATGATTAGGTAGATAACAATTTTAAAAGATAACATAATTGTGCAACTGTGTTAATTTTGTGCTATTGTTAATATCCTGTCAAATTGCAAATGTGCTTTTTTAGAAGATTTTAGCATAAATTGTAATTTCTTTATTCATACAGAATTTATAAAATTTACCAGAACGTCCTGAACTTTACAAATTTACTAATTCCTTGAACGTGACGACAGTGCGTTGGGAAAAGGATTAACTTTCTCATGTAGTGATGAACACCGTATGTGGTGGTTTTGTGTTCTTTTTTTTACAAATTTAATTTGATTAAAGCGTTACTTCCACATAGCGATTTTTATTAGTTATTTTGCCTTTATATTGTGCCGTCCCTGTTTTGGTTTGTTTATTTTGCAAGTTTTACAATATAATAATAAAAAAAAAAGGAAAAGTGGGGATTGGGCCTGAGTACTGTATATAGAATAGATAAAATAGAATAGAACAATATAATAATGTTGATACTGGCACAAGTTGTATTATATTATTGTGGTGTTATCCGTAGGTCCTAACAACAGCGCCCCTAGAGAAAAAGCACAAGAAGGCCTCCATCAAGCCGTATGACTGGCTGTGTATGCTGAGACTGTCCCGGGCGGAGATGACTCACTCGGCGTTCAAGGACGGGGTGGTGGACCAGGTGTATAATGGGGTCATGTCCTACCTCAGCGTACATTGTAACTCAATCGCCTTCCCTGAGTTGGTGGTGCCGGCTACGCTGCAGGTACGTTTATCTCTCTCTGTATGTATATATACCGGTACATTTAGTATATATACAGTAAAAGTCCATATACCTAGATATGTGTGAATTTGTATTTTGTCTTTGTGTGTTCATTGTTTTCTGTTGTGTTTTGTGTTATCCCTATTCTTGCTCTGTCTTGAGTCGGACAACCCCACCCCCCCAAAAAAAAAATATAAAAGGAAAAAATAAGAAAAAAAGAAATCGGAAAAGTGGGGATTGGGCCTGAGTAAATAGATAGATAGATAGAAAAGTCCATTAAACCGGTAGCTGATTTATCCTGCAGTTTTCAGACCATGTATTTATTTATAACAAATGCAAGGTTGCATGGCATCCTGGTAGGTTGCATCTCGTAATACATGTCGGCTTATCTTCACATTAAAAAATAACTCCTACAATCATAATATGTAATGTATCCATAGCTTCCCTGTCTTGATAGCGTAATGCATAAGTGCGCGGAATTTAGATGTGAGTATCCTGGGTTCGAGTCCTTGGAGTGCCACATGTATTTGTTGATTTCATTAATTGAGTTTAAAGGTGAAGTTGGTTGGTGGAAAAAACATAATAATACAAGATCCATAAATATCTATAGCAAAGATGAAAATATGTATACGGTATACCTGTCAATATATGTATGGTATGTATATTTTCATTATCATGTGTTTTCTTTGTTTTTTCAGCTGAAGGGATTCCTGAAGAAGTGCAAAGTACCCAACTACACCAAGAAGATCAGGCAGTTGTTGGAGAAGATCAAGGAAAACAAAGAGTTCATTGAAACCAAGAGGCGAGAGGTCACTTTTGGCATTGCTGACTCCAAAGCTGTGCAGGACTGGGAGGTAGGTGTTCTTTTAAGGGGAGATGGTTCACTTTTTGGGCAATTTTTGCATGTATTCGTTATTTTTATAGTTTCCTCCTTAGACCTCCATCAAATTAAAAAAACACATCCATTAGATCCCCCTTCTAGATTAATTTGTAAATTTTTCGGTAGAAAAATGTTACGGCCGAAGGCCGGTTCTTCCAACATTACAGGCTCACTATTGTTCGTCAGGGAAAAAATCGACACCTAAATAGCACGAAAGGTCTAAATATTGACGAAGAAATGGGTCGAAAAGTCTTTAAGGTGAATTCCAGGGATGAAACCTATTCAAACTACAATGTCCACTGGGATCTGCTTGGTGTTAGGTACATGATACTGAAGAACTTTCATCAATTTGTTTTAATAACATAGAAATATAGCTTATCTAAGTTGTTTTTGTTGTTGCTGTTCCCCCAAGCTGCCTGGCCGAACAGCCCCAAGGTCCCGAGCAAGGCCAAGGCCATAACCGAGCACCCCCACAGAACCCTCCCTGCCAACCACAATAAAGCCTGGGTGACCGAAGCCACTCCATGGCGGGGAGCTGAGGAGGGTGAGGAAACGCCCTGGAAACCAAAGCCCCACCCTGTGCCCCTCAGCAATTATGAAGAGAAAGTTGAGGGGCAAAGGAAAAATGTGATGCTTTGACTTCCAATCTTGGTAGATTGGGAGGTCAATCCACGGAAGAGACGCCGTCACTTGAGATCTAGAAAATATATAAGTAAAAGGAACAGTCAGAGTAAGCTACAGGTATGGCATAGATCGCTCAGTTCTCACTCTGATAGACCAGCCCATCACCACATGACTAGAACCCAATTATCTCAGCAACAGCTAGGAAAGGCCCTAGAAAGCCGCCTTTGGCAGGGGGATAGCTCCCCTATTTCAACCCCTTTTGGGGTTGGGCACCCGCCTAGCTTATCTAAGTTTTTTTATGTGGCGCAAACTAGCGTGTTTACCATGGCGTCATTTTGTGCAATGGCGGGAACTCTTGACATGGAAAATAGGTGAATCTGTGTGTTTTTTTATGTGAGAAACTCTAATAATTTGTATGCATGTTTACAGCTCAACATTTGGCTTCACCACTGTCTGGTCAAGGGACCGCGATAGCCTATATAAATTGAACAGAAAACGATATCATTACGAAATAGGCCTTAGTACCGCCCAGCCTCAACTTTGGACCAGGCTAAAACACTCACAAACACTGGCTATATGTTTATTGTTGGCGAGATGGGATTATTTCTTGATGTGCACCACATCTTCAGGACGTTGTTCGATCGTTTGCATAGCTTGAGTATTGAATTGAAAGGTATTAATTACGAAAAACAGACCTCACTGTTCAGGACCGCATATCTTGTTTACAAACGGTTTCTCTGCACAATGGAGTCACTCCAGCTTGCTGAAAATGTCAATTAGTCACCAACGACTATATATATTAGTATTTTGTGCTTTGCACGTGGCAATCTCATTGGGATGCTCTACCCTGCAATAATAAACTCCGTGCAATCAAACCTTCTGTCCGTCCTTGGCCCTCGTCTTCCCGCTCTCACAGGTGTGAGGAAGTTTTACTAACTAGACTTAGGATAGGCCATTCCCGGCTGACTCACGGTTATTTGATGTCCACTCCCCGCACTCCGCCCCCTACCTGCTCCTCCTGTCATTCCCCTCTAACTGTTCGCCACGTCTTTGACTGCCCAGATACTGCCCGTCTGCGTACGGTTTGTTTTGATACTAAATCATTCACTGACCTTTTATCCGATTCTCCGTCATTTTCCTTCCCCCCTATCGTCCGTTTTTTGCGTCGCCTTAAGCTCCTTTCAGTAATCTGATCCAATCCTTCGGGCCAGACCTATGAGAGTTCCGTATGGAGCTCAGTGGTCTGGTTAATCTGCTCTACATAACTAACTGGAGTTTAATGGAATTATATCGATATTGCCCATATATATATTACAGTATATTCATGCCAAGTTATGACCCTGCATTAATCTTCATTTTTTCGTTCATCCCTGTAGTTCACCTTTCAAATCAACTAACTAATGGGGCAAACATCTTAACATATGAAAACTAATGGGGTTAAACATGAGGGAGAAAGTGGTCCAGAAAACCGGCCCATGTCCCCTTCAGCAGCTGACGTTCTCCAATGTGTGCACAATTATCCGTTTTTTTTTTTTTTTTTTTTACTGTTATTATATTTATTATTTTTGTTTAGGTTAGGAATAGGTTTACAGTGTAAGCAAAAGGATTAGAGGTTAGAAATAAGTCAAGGATGTTGGGTCATTGGTCAAATAAACAGAATGTGGGCTGTTCTAATCTGCTATAGTCTATTCGCTGTAAGTAGGCTAGAAATCATCACCTCTAACCTCTGTAACTCAAAAACCACTAGAGTTCGAGCTAATATTTCTATCATTTGAGAAAAGTCAGTCAAAGAATAGATGTGGAAATTTATAGCCAATTTGCTATAGCCCTTTTTGAGTTTCTGAGGATAGAGGTCATGATTTCTTGCCTACTTACAGCGAATAAACTATAGTATATGGGATAACATAATAAATTGTTTGAAGTTAGCCAAAATAAGACAAACAAAGATGATCACTGTTATCTGGTTGTCTGTGAACAGATCAGCGTGAGGCAGAGCGGGACCCCGCTAGACAAGCACTACCAGAACTGGAAGAAGGTGTACGAGAAGGACCAACTGCGCCGCATCTCCAACAGGGTGGTGATGGACGACTACAATCTACCCTCAGTCAAGAAGAGGGAACTGTTAGAGAAGCAAAAGGGGAAGGATAACGAGTTTAAGGGTCTCTTCCCCTCTGATGAGGAAGACGATGGCGACGATGAGACTAGGTAAGTGGCCACCAATTTGGTTGTATATCTTTGTCTCTTATTTTCATTGATTTAATTAATTAGGTTTGTTTGTAAAGTTAATTAGTGGGTTGGTTAAAACAAATATGAATATCTATGATTATGTCTCTCTCCTTTCCATAAAATTGCAAAGGATAATGATCTATACATTATTATTATGGTGAGAACTTCACTCTTCTTTATTAAACAGATTAACTTGCTCATGTAGTAATGTACACCCTATGTGGTGGATTGTGTTCTTTTATTTATACATTATTTTGCTTAAGGGTTGTTTCAACAGAGCGATTTTGATAATTTGTTTTGTCTTTTTACTGTGTTCGTCCAAGTTTTTGGTTGTTTATTTTGAAAGTTTTACATTATATTTTGTCTCTGTCCCCTGAGCTGAGTTGTTTCCTCACTGTTTATATATTGTGATGAGAAGAATTGAAGGGCCTATCTCCCTTTGATGATGGTGATGATACTATGTAAAGGCCCATGGAGTATTTACATATTGGAAAGTGGAGTTGAGGGGAGGAGTGAGGTAGCGATGTCGAACGAATGGCGCTGGTTGATTATACTGTATATGTACCGGTATGTATAGGTGAACGAATGAGGGGATCAGTGCTAGACGCTAGGGTGTGTACAGGGGTAATTGTGGGGGTTTGCCTGACACATTATGTGGTAGTAACAAAAATGAAGGTACAGAAGAAGTGGGTAAAGAGAGGAGGAGTGGTGAAAAAGGTGGAAAGGTTACAGGAGGGAGTTGTGGAAGAGTTCAAGAGAGCAGTAGAAAGATGGCTAGGTAGGTTTGACTTTGAACAAATATCCATAAAATTGCATAGGATAATGATCTATAGTATACATTATTATTATTGTTATGGTGAGACCTAAACTATTCTTTATTGTTTGTATTAATTGTCCAAAAACTTATGGGGTAAACACACCTTGATAAGCTACACTACACAAAATCCAATGTTATGTTAATTTTTCATTTACTTGTTTACATTATAATTATTTCCATCTTTATTCCTGTAGTGTATTTTATACTCTGATAGTTTTTTTTTTACCGAACATCTATCTATCTATCTATTGCCCGACGCCGTGATCCCCGAAGGGGTGGCCACGAACGAACTGCCCCCATGCACCTCTGTCCCCAGTCAGTCGACGCCCCTCCCCCCAACCAGCACCGCCCTCGTTCATATACTTCCTCACTCCATCCTTCCACCTCTCATTCGGTCTACCTCTCCCTCTCTGTCCCTCCACCTCGCTCTCGTACACCCTCTTAGTCATTCTCTCGCTTTCCATACGTTCCATATGGCCGAACCATCTCAAGTTGTTCCTTTTCACACTTTCCAGCACATCTACCTCCACACCACACCTTCTTACTTCCTCATTAGTCTGTCTATCCCTCCATGTAACTCCGCACACACTTCTTAAGTAATTAATTTCCACTGCTCTCACTCTTGGTCTGAGTCTCAACCAACGTCCATGCTTCGCTTCCGTAAGTCAGTGTCGGGATTACCACACTGTCATGCAAGGACTTCTTCACTTCCATACTGACCACCCTATTTCTTGTTACTGCTTTCAGCGTTCCTACAACCCTCTTCCCGTTGTACCCTCTCCCGCACTTCTTCATCCATAGTCCCATCTTTACTCAACACACTGCCCAGATACTCAAAAGAGTTGACGATCTCCATAGCCTGACCGTTCAGCTTCACCTCACACTCTGTGACTTCACCCCTTTCGAAGACCATAACCTTGCTCTTCCCCGCATTTACCTTCAAATTCTGTTTTTCGCACACTGTTCCAAACTCATTTACCAGACCCTGCAACTCCCATTCATTATCACTTATCAGAACTGTATCATCCGCAAACAGCAGTATAGGTAGCTTCCACTCAATTCCCTCCCTTTTCAGCGATACACCAACATCCACTGCTCTTGATAGTATTTCTTTCATGACTCCATCCATATATACAGTAAACAACCACGGGGACATCACACACCCCTGTTTCAAACCAACATTCAGGTCAAAGAACTCGCTCTGCTCACTCTCCACACGTACTGCCGCCTTTGCACCCTCATACATGCTCTTCACTGCTTTCAGCAACTTGCCATCTACTCCGTATATTCTAAGTACTTTCCACAAACCTTCTCTATCCACTCTGTCATAGGCCTTCTCCAAGTCCATAAAGGCAACATACACCTTTTGTTTCTTCTCCAGATATTTCTCCACAACACAATTCAGGGTAAAAATCTGATCTACACATCCTCTTCCCTTCCTAAAACCTCCCTGCTCGTCGCCTATCCATTTCTCCGTTCTCATTCTCACTCTCTCAATCACTACCCTACTGCATACCTTCCCTACTACGCTTATAAGACATATTCCTCGGTGGTTACCACACACTCCTCTTTCCCCTTTGCCCTTATATAGGGGGACTATTATGCCAGTCTTCCAGTCATCGGGTTCACTCCCCTTCTCCCATGCTAATTTGCACATTTTCAATACCCATTCGATCACTATCTCACCACCATACCTCAACATTTCTCCACACACTCCATCTGTTCCTGGTGCTTTCCCCAACTTCACTCTTTTCATGGCTTCCCACACTTCTGACCTGATCCCCACCTCCTCCTCCACTACTTCTCTTCTTCTCCCTCCCATACCATATCCAACTATGTTTGCTGGCTCTTCATTCCTTACATTTAGCAACTCATTGAAGTACTCCCGACTCTCTCTTGCTTCTCGGCTAACATTCTCCCGTTCTTATCTTTCACACCCTTACTGTTTCCCTTGCTACCTTCCCTAACTTTCTTGACTTCTTTCCAGAACAGTTTCTTACTCTCCCTCCAGTTTACACTCAGATTCCTTCCAAATTCCTCCTCTACTCTTATCTTACTTTCCTTCACTACTCTCTTCACCACCCTCTTACTCTCCACGTACCTTGATCGTTTCTGTCTCTCGAAATCTTCATTCCCTCTACTACCCAACCACTCTCTATATGCTTTCTTCTTTTCTTCCACAGCTATTCTTACCTCTTCTGTCCACCATGCTGTACCTTTCACTCCCCTCCCTCTTCTCCTCACTCCACACACCTTCTCACATGCTGCACAGATCTCATCCTTAAACACCTTGCTCATCTCCTCCACTTCCTCCATAACTACCGAACATATAGTCGAGAAAACAAATACAAGCCAACAAACTAGTGAACCTCATCCAGAGGACGTTCTGTACACTAAACGATGAAAATTTCAAGCCATTGTACTGTACACAGCTCAGGTAAGACTCCATATTGAGTATGTTAATCAGGCTAAGTCCCCGTACAAGATCAGAGATATCGAGGCTATCGAAAATATTCAGCGAAGGGCAACCACACTGGTCCCGACGCTATGAGGCCTACCATATGATGAACGATTGAAGAAGCTGCAACTTCACACCTTGGCCAACCGAAGAATAATTAAAATGTAAAACTTGCAAACTAAACAAACCAAAATTGGGACAAGGACAATATAAAGTCAAATTAAATATAAAGTCAATAAATAAAAATTAAAGTCAAATGAATATAAGACATGATAGAGGTGTTCAAGATCATCACAGGAATATATGACAAGGAAGATTGTTGTGACCTTTTTGTGCTGCAAGAGACATGAACATGAGGGTACGGCAAAAAGATCTTCAAGCATCGGGTTTGACAAATGTCATTGAGTGTTACTACGTGATTTTTCTACCCTTAAGAAAGGCTTTTAGCATGAACATGGAAAATGCCAAATTTGAGTGTAATTCGGTCCACAGAGTTGTCTATCTATCTATTGCCGGATGCCTTACTCCCCTTAATGAGGGTGGCCATACACAGAAGGCCCTTAAGTGGACCTATTCCCTGTAAGAGGGACAACCCATGCCAGTTTACTGAAGGACTTACAGGATTGACTACTCAATTTAGGGACTGTCCGAAGTTCCGAACCCGAGGCCCTCTATGTATCTTTTTAGCACAATTTTTATACAGTGGTGTTTGGCTATTCCATCCACTAACCTGCCACCCTTAGGTAAGCAGTCCGGATTTGTATCAGATTTACTCCGCTAGACAGGTTGCCGACCAAGGCTGACGAGTCCCATCTACCCGGATTTTTATAAGGTCTCCCCTAGATGGGATGCCGACCAAGACTAACGAGTCCCATCCACCCGTAAGAGGTGTGGTCTACCCTTAAATTAAGTACCGACAAGTATTAATATTAGTCTAACATACTTTTGGTCTTTCAGATTCCTGCCCAAAAATGAGCGTGCTAAGGTAAGACAAGAAGAGAACAAGAAGGCTGCAAAGAAGAAACACAGTGAAGATGAAGATAGTGATGACTTTGATGATGATCAAGATGAAGAAGGAAGTGAAGAAGAGGATGATGATGTAAATGAACCCCCTTCAAAGAAAATGAAAGGTGGTAAGCAGGAGGACATTGTTGACGATAATGATTCGGTGATATCGGATGATGGTGTTGCGGACGATGTGCGAGAAATGGATTTCTCGGATTTGGAGTAATATTTGAAATGTAGAAATCGTAAAGCCTTTCACAATAGCCAGTGCTTTACGTGTACAGTCGTCATAAAACGTAATGTAAAGTCACCACTACATGAAATTTGCGACCTGTCTAACTACTGTACTATACGAACATCACTATACGGTATTCAACAGTACAGTACTGTTTGTTGCCAGGAGGTATTACTGTAGGCTATAATAGAATTCGCTCGAGTAATTTAGGTTTGAAGGTATACAGTAAATACAACTTTTTTGACAATGATAACTTTAAAGCAATGGTACATTCACGCTCCCTAATTTAGACCCACCCCGAGCCAAGCCCAGTGTTGAGGGAGGCAGTAGCGACGGCTCTTATACGAACGCGTTAACTAGCCTCCCCCCACTCCTGCCCACCATCCCCCTCCCCCTCGCCATCCCACGATCATTCGTATAAGAGCCGTGGCTACTGCCTCCCTCAACACTGGGCTTAGCTCGGGGTGGGTCTAAATTAGGGAGCATGACTGTACAGCCTCGCTACCTTCAGATTTTTTGTATTAAGCGTAAGAATCTGGATGGCTTAATAATTAAAGCTTTTACTGAAAGAGGTCATTCCTGAGATTAAAATTAAATTCTGTGGCTATCTAGAATAATATGGAAAAGTTATAATTTGACCAAAAGAAGTTAAGCTGATGATCCTAAATTGCACAGGTTGAAAACATGGTATCAGCTATAAAGACCATGCATCTACTTGGCTGGTTAATGTTCTTATTACTCTTTGTATATATTGTCTATTTTATCTATATATTTACTCAGGCCCAATCCCCATTTTTATTTTATTTTTTTCTGGGGGTGGCCGATTCGAGACAGAGCCCGAAGAGGCACAACTCCATACAACAGAAAAACAATGAGCATACAAAACAAACCACAAATTCACATACATCTAGGTCACCCAGGAGAAGACTCGGAGACCAGTGACACCAAGGTTCCTCCAGCACTCCCCCCGGCCCTCGACCACCCGGAGAAGTTCCGTTCTCGGCAAGCAGAAATGCAGCGAAGACGAAACCACAAGCCGGCCATCACACTTCCAGGCGCACCCTTCATATTTACCGGGTTATTGTACCAGGTTATAATTTCTTGAATGTGTTTTAGCAATTTTTTCCCCAGTTAGAAATCTTTTACCAAGCCTGGTCTATTGTGAATTGCTAAATTAGGCTGAAATTTAATTGTATGTATTGTTTTTACATATTCTATATTGTTATGATGTTGAAATACATAGAATTTGTATCAAGTGCTTTCATTATCAAATACCAACATTGTTCTTCAAGGGAAATGTGTACAATTCTCCCTCACTATCCGATGCCACAATTACCATATTATTATTATAGGTTTTTAGGTGTTTGGGTTTGGGTTTTGTCTGGTCCGAGAACGCATCCCCATTTACCCCATTAATCTTAGAGTTCGCTATACGATTTTCCTATTTAAGATTGGGTTTTCAGGAACGTAACCCAATCGTAAATCGAGGGAGACCTGTACATAATTTAATATTGGCTCCTCCATCAATAATTTATACTGCCAATAATCATATTTGGTACCATTGTTTACCTTGTTAGTCCACTAATGGTCTACCAACTTACATAGACGACACCGTTAAGATACCTAAGGAACTTTATTTAATCAGACACCACTATGAAGAGATAAAATAATAAATTATTAGATTGTTCAGCATTCGCTTTGTGTGCTTCTCATTCCTCACATGTCTCAGAGCTTCGCGTCTCTCTCTCTCCACTCGTCCTTCCTGGACCAGTGCTCAGTACGATATCATGTCTCACCTCGTGGCTCCATGTGCAATCTTTGTCTCTCTCCAGCTGCTCTCACGTCTTCCTAAGCGAGTCCTTGTTATATTTAACCCTCAATTCGCGTTGACTCATATGACGGGAGAGATCAAATTGGCATATCCTGTGGCACCCGTCATATGACGGATGCCATTATGAGCGATGAGAGAGAGACCGGGCATTAGAGTACAAAGGAAAAACAAGCAACAACATGTCATGCGACCCCTTGAGGTTACTTGCCCTCCAAAACACTGCTGTTCCAAGTGTTGCAACAGTATTTCGGAGAGAATGTGGGAAAGATGTGAGAAGGAAGTGCTGCCCTGGGGCTTAGTCCATGGCAGGGGAAATTATAATAAGATAGGCGGCCTTGAACCGCTCGCCACGGCTCTGAGGCGTATACTGAGGCCCCACACAGACCTCTCTCTCTCTCTCTCACACACACCCTCCATCACACCTGATAAACCACAAAATTGCCAATAATTTATCTAAATTGCTCATTGGTTGCAAGATAACCACATATCGTAAAGGGATGATTCAGGTCTCGTTATAAAGCTCTGTCTTTGCACTTTCACTGATATATAATTGTATTACGCTCTGGCTCTTGCTTATGCATGAAAAAGAGCATGGAATGAAGGTCATTGTCGGTAAATATAGCCGCCCCGCTCTTTGAGAGTTAAGAAGTATTGAAACCGTTTGGAAGTATTTCAGCTAGAGTGCATTAGGAATATGTTATTCTTACCTTTTGCTGATTCTTAAAGGGTTCCCCTGTCTGGCCCCACATGAAAATATAATTTGGCTCCCAAACAGTTTAGAAGATATTTATTTGTTTAGCATGCTTTGCTTTTGTGATGCTTGTTAGCTTAGCTTTCTTCTACAGGGTTGCACACTTCAGCCTGTGGGGTTGTGTGCGGGCTAGCACTGTGGTTTTACGTGTCACTTAGCTTTGATCCCACTAGTTCAGTATATTTTGATAGAACTAAACTTAAAGATGCCCTTAAATTCCTCCTTTTCAATACTTATGTTAGATTCGGGCCCTACATTTTCAAACAAATATTAGGAATTCCTATGGGTGGAAATGCTAGCCCTTTAATTGCAGACTTATTCTTCCTTGCTTTAGAATTTAAATTTATAAAAAACTTAGTTGACAGTAGCAAGAAAAATAACATCCCTGAAAAATTAGCACTTGCTAAATTGTTAAGTAATAATAGTAGATATATTGATGATATTCTTGTTTGTAATATGTTAAATTTTAATCAAGTCGCTAAACAAATTTATCCAAATTCCATCCCCCTCACACAAGGTAACATAAATGATGATGTTGAAAATGTTCTTGATATAAATATACAGATTGTTAACCCGGCAAGTGCGGGAAGACTCTTAAGAGTTTCCCCGGGCGACTGCGGGAAGACTTAAGATCCTGGGCCTAAAAAAATCCATTTAAAACACCCCCAAAAAAACTTGAACCCTTTTTTTTTTTTTTTTTTGCCCCTGGGCCATGCCAAATATCACTCCTCCACATCTCCTCCTTCTCCACTTCCCCCCCCCCCTCCTTCAGTTATCACCTATTTTCCCTGTTATTCCCTTATTCTGTGGTCTATTTTCGTGCTAACATTAGCGAGTTGCAAGCAGGGCATTGTCATCACTGTTACCAAGCGAGTGCAAGAGAGAGAGAGAGAGTATCGATCGACAGTCTCTCTCCAGACGTGGGGAAAAGTGGAGGGGAGGGAGGTTGCCTCATCCATAAATTATGTAACTCCCGGCCTGTATCGCCGATTTTGACCATCCAAACGCTGTTTCCACTTGTTTTATTGCTGTAACAGGTTAATACCTTTATAATCAACCTAAAATAGGCGCATATGGATAAGTATTAATGCTATTTATGGTAAAATTAATATTTTAGTGATGGAAACAGCTCAAATACATCAGCACAGGCAGACGTTTCTAATTACCCACATGCACAGTTCAGAGGTTAACAGGTTAATTTCCTACCCTGGCATTTAGGTCCCCTAAAACTATAACATTTTCATTTTCCTCAAATCCTCCCAAAAACCCTCCACCTTTTCTAACTCCCTTTCACTTCCTGGCCCATATAGCCTACACTCACAAAAACCTACCTTTCACCCATAAACCGCATTCGCACCCACATTAGCCTTGGTGACACCTCTTTCCACTCTTTTATAAACTCTCAACTCTTCCTTCACAATAATAGCCACTCCATTTTTCGCATTTAATTCCTCATCTACTCCAGACTTTCTACCTTTCACATTTCCAAAATCCACTTCTCCCTCTCCTTTCATCTTTGTTTCATTCAGTGCAAACACATCATACTTCCTTCTTTCAAATAACCTTCCAATGCCCACTCGCCACTCTCATTCGTACTACATCATCACACATTAAAGCTCCTACTATACACTGTACTATGTCCATAAAATATTATTAAGATCTGAATGTTGGGTTAAAGCAAGGGTGTGTGATGTCCCCATGGTTGTTGTTCCCCAAGCTGCCTGGCCGAACAGCCCCAAGGCCCCGAGTAAGGCCAAGGCCATAAACGAGCGACCCCACAGAACCCTCCCTGCCGACCACAATAAAGCCTGGGTGACCGAAGCCACTCCATGGCGGGGGGCTGAGAGGGTGCGTAAACGCCCGGGAAACCAAAGCCCCACCCAGGGCCCTGTGCCCCTCAGCAATTGTGAAGAGAAAGTTGAGGGGCAAAGGAATAATGTGACGCTTTAGCTTCCAATCTTGGTAGATTGGGAGGTCAATCCACGGAAGAGACGCCGTCACTCGAGATCTAGAAAATATATAAGTAAAAGGAACAGTCAGAGTAAGCTATGGGTATGGCAGAGATCGCTCAGGTCTCACTCTATAGACCAGCCCATCACCAGTGTCCCCATGGTTGTTCAATATATATATATGGATGGAGTCATGAAAGAAACACAAGGAAGAGCAGTGGTTGTTGGTGTACTGCTGATAAAGGAAGGAAACGAGTGGAAGTTAATTGCCTGTATAGCCTATTGCTGTCGAATGGGAGTGCAAGGTCTGGTAAATATGTTTGAAACAATGTATGAAAACGGAATCTGAAGATAAATGCTGGGAAGAGCAATTTAAGGTTATGGTCTTTGAAAGGGGTGCAGCCGCAGAGTGTGTGGTGAGGTTGAACGGTCAGGCTATGGAGAATGTCAGCTCATTTTAGTATTTGGGCAGTGTATTGAGTTAAGATGGGAGTACAGTTATGGATGAAGTGAGGGAGAGGGTGCAACAGCGAAAGAGGGTTGTAGGAATGCTGAAAGCAGTAACAAGAAATAGGGTGATCAACATGGAAGTAAAAAAGTCATTGCATGACAGTGTGGTAATCCTGACATTGACATACAAGAGTGAATCATGGACGTTGTTGGAGAGACAAACCAAGTGAGAGGGGTGGAAATGAGTTCACATGGAGGGATGGACAGACGAATGAGGATCTACGAGAACAGAATGGTGTGGATGTAGATGTACTGGAAAGTGTGAAAAGGTACACCTTGGAGTGGTTTGGCCATGTGGAACGTATTGGAAGCGAGAGAATGACTAGGCTATATAAGAGAGTGTACGAGAGTGAGGTGGAAGGACAGAGGGAGAGGTAAACTGCAAGAGGTGGAAGGATGGAGTTAAGAAGTATAGGACTATGCGTGAAACGGTTCTGGATGGGAGGAGGGACGTCAATTAACTGACTGGGGACAGCAAGTCTATGGGGGCGATTCGTTCGTGGCCACCCCTTTGGGGATCACGGCGTCCGTCATTAGATATCTAGATAGCTTTTCTTAATGATTTAGTCCTTAACAGTAATGATATTGTAAATGTAGCCTATACAATATAGCCATCAAAGCACACCTGTTTTTTGTTTATCAATTGTATTGCTTGTCAACCATTTAAATAGTGCCCTCTATATTGCGTAATCGCTTCCGCCAGTCTGTATTTTGGTCCTTCCCTGAATGTGTCCGTTTTAAAGCTCCCACAGTGGGCCCATACACCTTTTAAATGTCGTGGTTGGCGGGCAGAACTGACGCTTCCGCCCTTCACCCAACTTCCGTCCTCGGGATCACAGGATCCAGTGGCAACTGCGATATCACAAAGAATTTCCCAAATCTCTACTGTATTTAGAACTAAGATCAGTTATTTAACCACATAATTAAATATGGATAGGTGATAGAGTTAAAGAGCCATAAAGGCACGACAACCATTATCCATTGTATTTACTTTTCGCTCCCTCGTGCAGAGTGATGGCTCGAGGGCTAGCTATCAGCTGTTGACTATTGTCATGTATTTATGTAATTATGATTCATCAGCAATAATTACTCAGCAGTAAGGTAGTATAGACTAAACCAACGTCTATGTAATGCTATTGGTTAAAGGTATATGAAGCTAGAGCGAGTAAAAGGGCGGGAATTGAGTGGAGAGAAGAATAGTAGCGGGGGTAGCGAGTCTCAGCGCAGTTTGAATGGAGGATCTATCGAAGAGGACGCACGCCAGTGCCAGTGCTTCTGTTCCACTCTAACATGATAGTTTTCTCTTTAACCAGTGACATTTGATTATACCTCGTACATGGTGAGCCACATCCCCAGCCCTAGGACTCTACACCTCCGCTCTAGCCCCCGCGGGAAGATGGTGAAAGGTAAGAGATGTTGAGTTAGTATTAGTGTTGTATGTATGTGTGTGTGTGTGTGTGAGTGAGAGAGTGGGGTAATAACGGTCCTCATCATCCCCGGGCACCCTTGGTTCCCTTCATCACTACTACTACTACCATCATCACTATACCACTCACTACCACTATGATAACCTTGTATAGTATATCAGGTATGCTATATATTGTGTTTCTGGTAGCCTAATGGTTAAGGTGTGTGGTAAGGTAAGACAGTGGCTGATGAGGCTTGGTAAACAACAAGCCTTCTTAACTTTGTTCAAGGTTTTCGTCTGTCTGGAATGATACATCAGCAGTGTTTTCCTATTCTGGGTACGATTTTAGTTACTGGACACCTATTTGACAGGTACCACCAACGATTTAATACATATTTTTTTTCGGTTTCCACGCATCCAACACCAAGCTACACCCTTTTCTGGTGTACGAAACACTAAAAAAGCAATGGGGACACTTTAATAATGATAATAGGCCTATGAGACGAAATATAAAGACAACTCGGTTGCGTTCGTGGAAGTAGCGTCGCTTTGTTTACTTTACGCTCGGAGTGGGGAGTGACTTCCCGGTCCCGCCTTGGCGGTCGACTTAAAATGGCTATAGCCTAAGCTTATAACCAGTTCTTGGGTAATTTTTTTGATAAAAGCTTGCATTATAGGGCGTGGGATACAGGACAGGCCCCCCCCCCCCCCCCCCCTGTGAATTATAATAATCGTTATCTAGCCTAGCCTATGTGGCCAGCAGGGGGCAAGTAAAACAGCTGGCTGTCACCTCGAGCGTCCTGGGTAAACAAACCGCAACGATCCGAAGCGACGACAGACTCCCCCCGCCGCCGATTTTCGGCCCAAACGCCCCGTTTTATTCTCGTCGAAAACCACATTTAAAAAGTTATTATAGCCTATCGTTTTCAATACTAGGCTAGGCCTATTACCGGACCAGAAAAAGGTGTAGCTTGGTGTTGGATGCGTGGAAACCGAAAAAAAATATGAGTAGCCTATAACTCCATTTATTGGTCACCAATTATTTTGACATATTTGAAGACAGATATGGAATCTATATGCTCTAAGCATCATATTAAAATTAGTTTCAACCCTCGGCAAAACCTATTAAAAAAACCGGTAACAACATGTCTACCTACCGTAAAACGGTTGTCAATACTCTCATAGACGGCGCGGCTTTCAGCGACGCCATTTTTTCGTGAACTGGAGAGCTCTATCCTTCAACTTTTGTAATACTAGCACGCCATCTGCCAATCCTCATTGGAAATACTGAGTTTCATTTCCTAACTCCTGCGCAATACGTCACGAGACACTTCTGGATTCTTATTGGGTTTTTTTTCTGACCACATCATTAAACTCATAGATTCCGTCACGACTCACGCATACAACCAGCAACCTATCAGGTGAGTTTATTGACCTTGATTACATCATTGCACTGAACCAATCACCAGTGTGCCAAAATTCGCCCATTTTCTTCGTGATCCCGAACCTAACATTGAAAAAATATTGATACTGAAATAGGCTAAGAGCCTGTGACTGTCCCGGGGCGGCCGGGAGCCCCGCTAAACCTGCCATTCTATTTCTACATTACACTCATCAAACGATAGTTGCTCTGCTCTACACTGTACTCTACATTGGCTATGATCTTAGAACTATTATATATCACCTGTATTGAAGTCCAAATGCAGCTACTAATGTAAATATAGACGGATAAATCCAGAGCTCGAGTCATGAGAGCGATTTGTTTACACTGTGAAAACACAACTTGTTCGGTTCGGATGAGGTGACTGACTTTAGCACCAATATAACAAATATATATTACAATAAGGAAACAGCCATCGTTCATAGAACGAACTCCTGGATGGGAGAGTCCGCTAAAACAAACAAACAAACAAACAACCAATGTACCCCTACACTCCGATGTTATATTGCGCCGAAGGCTGAGTCAAGACGAACACAACTACCGTAATTTTATTGGCACTCGAATGCTCAATAATATGTAGATTAAAGGATAATAATAGGTATTTATCTAAAACTATGTATATATTAACTAAACTACTCCATGTGTTTAATATATTGACTAAATTTCACTGAAATGAATAATGTAAAATATTAATTTAAGTTTGAATGTTAATTTTCTGATCAGATTTCATCTTAATTAAACTCCTACAAAATACAGATATTGTTTCGTATGTGCTAATTTTATGGGGTCTCTAATTTCTTAAAAATAGTGAATGAATATAAATTTTATGTGTTTGACAAAGAGCGCAAGACCTTGAGGCATAAGGTAAGCTATAAATTAGTACGATTTTATGATGAATTATTGGTTTTCAGGGGTATATATGTGGTTGGATTAATGGAAAACAACGAACGAATATCAGCACTGTTTTCCATTGTGGTGTTTCCGAGAATAATCCAATGATGACGTCAAATTAGCTTGCCGCCAATCAACTGTGGAACACTTGGAAATGTGTTAGCTGTTATTTACCGATATATTTGTGGAAAAATAGAGTGAATTAAGGGGCTGGAATATAACATTGACTTCATGTGAAGTGCGAGTGCCCTACACATTCTAAAATTGTGCATATTAATCTTGGGGAACTCATTATATAAGGTATAAGTTCAAGGTGATACTTTGGATAAACCTGACTTCTAGCAAGCACCAAACAGCGATTTTGTAAGTAGCCAAGCATATTATTTTGTCAGATAAGCCTAGGCCTACTTGTATTAGCCTAGGCCTATGATGATAATGATGATTTGAAGCAGAAATGAGTAGCCTAGGCTGAGGCTAGGCATATTAGGCTTAGGATAACCCATTATCCAACAATCTTAGGACTGCCCCCACTAGTGGGGCTATGTATAATGTATTGATAGGCTAATGAAGATCAAGGAAGATTTGAGGTTAAAGACAGTAAAAAATAAGGTTAGCTAGGCAGCTGGGAATCTGGTTCTGGTAGGCTAAGACTCAGAGCCCACTCTTAACCCGGGAATGGCGAAGGTCCTCAATTATGGTAATTATTTAGAAGATGACCTTTTTTTCTAGTTATTAAAAACTTACTCTATGGTGTATTATATGATATATAGAAGCAATAGAACTGTTAAAATGACCTGGGAAGTGTATATTAAACTTAGCCTAGACCAACATTCCTGTTTTGTTTTTTTGTTTTTTTTTGTAGCTAAGGCTAGGCTAGGCTAACCTAGCCTAGGCTACTCTTGAGTTTTGGAACACAGTAGGCCTAAGCCTAGGCCTATTTTAGATGTCTAACTTTTAAAATAATAATATAAAAATACGTAGGCTAGGCCTAGGCTAGGATTAATTTTTTTTTATCATTATACAGAAAGTTGTATCACTCAAAAAAACAGCGTCATTCGACACCCTGGCTAGGCTATAGCCTATGACAATAACAGTTTGCCGTCATGCCGTGGGATTAGGCCTATAGGGGTAGACCTGTCACTGAAGAATACTTTCGCAGTCTTACCGTTTGTTTTTGTTTTCAAGGTATAGGCTATAGGCAGAATAGGCTACAGTAGTATCTTATCTACTGGTATCTTATTTATTGTAGTTTATATTATAAGTGGAAGATTTGCAATAACTTACCCTAACCAAAGTCCAAACTTAGTGTCCAAAGTGGGATCTGCACCCTGCCTCTATGTTCTCATTTTGTATACCGGTAACTTTTTAGCCAGATTACCGGTACAATTTAATAAGTGTACAGCCAGCAGCTAGGCCTACCGCCTACAGTGCATTTATAGATTTCCCGGAATCCCGGCCATGGCTTATTGACTTGGGTATCACTAAAGAATCTTTCCGCAGCCTTATGTACAATTGTTTGTTTTTATTTCTTCAAGGAATATAGTACAGTAGTTTATTGTTCAATTGTTTATCATGTTATGAGTAGATAATTTGCATTACCTTACCCTAACCTAACTTTACTTAGTCTTAGTGTCCAAAGTGGGGGCTGCCACTATCCCCACAGTCCACACACCCGCTAACTAACATATATTATTGGTATGTCTTGTCATTACTATAACCTGACTTCATGGGGGTAACGGAGACTTGATTGAATATTTTCGGAATTAGCCTCGCAGAATCTTGAGTCTTTTAAAGTTGTGAAAATTAAAGTAAGTTTCTACGTTCCTACTGATTGTACTTAACCCGAGATGGGAATAGCCTACCCAGGTATTTTTTACTCGGCCCAGGGAAAATAATAGACAAACAAATGTTATGTTCTAATCAAAGTTTATTCTTGAAACTTTGTACCGGTATGTATTTTAACCAGTACTCTATAGTAACTCATGTATCATATGAAAGGATATAAATTAAGTATGTAATAGTTCTTGGAATGCAACAACAAATATACATGAAATCTTTATTGGACAAAAGTTACAAAACTAAAACAGGGACTGCTAAGAATAATTTAAAAACCTGTTTTCAATGCCTATATTAGTGGACCTGAAGTGCATCTCTTTGAGACTGAAGTACAGGCAGCCAGCTCCCCTAGTATCCTGATTAAACACCAGTAAACATACATAACATCCCTTTTACTTACAATATTATTCATTCCTTTTAATAAATTTTGAGCATGTATTGTGCATATATTTACCTCCACATCTCAAAATTTCTCCGGCGGCCGGGGGGCTACGTCCCCCGGACCCCCTGTTATGAAGCGGGGGGCCCCCGCAGACGCCGCGCAAAGTTGATCCTTGTAAGCTTAGAAAAATGATCCAGAACTGGATAATTTCTGTTTTGGCACCCTGCCAATCACAGATACACACCTTCATTTAAGTCTCTCCTCACTTTAGTCATGGACACCGCTTGTAATGGTTGTTCACCCCTCCCACATTCAGTGATTATTGACACTACAAGGAACAATAGTGCAGCCCTTAAGGTTTTTACTGACCATGGTTGTTTGCCTACCTCTGTTTCCTGCAAACTCTGCTCAAACGAATGTTACTATTATGAACCGGCAGACCAGTGGCGATGCGGTCATTATTGGTTTTTAAATAAAACCACTACTTGTCGTAACTCCTCGTCGAAAACGTGGACGCATCTCTTCCCCACCTAGGCCGTGGTGGTCAAGTGGTGAGCACGCTCGCGTGTGAATCTGAAAGACCCGGGATCGAATCCCTGCCACGGCGGACATTTAGTGGGTGCGGTAGTACGTCCTAGCATGTTTCACATGCTTGCACCCAGTCAGGGGACATCCTGACGACGTATACAGACAAAACACACATAACAAAGCCACTCCAACACCCCTTCTCCCCTCTCAACACTCTTGTCTGAGCTATTGCCGATAAAAATGGCATGTTCAGTCCTGTACAGAGTCGTAAAGATTCCAGGACGAGTTCATCAGCGGCGGATCCCCAGATCGACCGTGGTGATTGTCACCTAAACATCTACAAAACAATGCAAAACAATACTCCCTCCACATCTCAATAAGGTATGCAATTACGCTTTCATATTTTCGCGGGTTTAAAAACGGCGAAAACAAAATTATTTAAGCAAAACTTGGCTCGTGTTTTAAGGTATTTCCGTAATTGTTTTATCGAAGTCCTCTTTTTTTCTAGTTATTAAAAACGTATTCTATGGTGTATTATATGATATATAGAAGCAATAGAACTGTTCAAATGACCTGGGAAGTGTATATTAAACCAAATACAAAACTTTGAATAATGAGGTAAGAGATATGTGTTTTTTATCACTTTTCATCCCAAGACCAGCAGGGGTCTGGGGGCAGCAGCCCCCAGGATGCCCAGGTTATCTTAGGTTAGGTTAGGTTAATGACCAGCTATGTAAATACAGTAGTGAACATTTGGTTTAGTCTGTGCTCAAAAATCCATTTTCTTTAGCAGGCCATACACTAAACAATTACCCCCTTTTCACAGACAAATACACAAACAATCGGTCAAAGATGCAAATAGCGGGGGTGTGGGGGCGGCAGCCCCCACCCATAATACTAGGATAGGTTCGGTAAGTTTGTTAGGTTAGGCTAATGTCCTTTCAAAGGGGTATAGGCTTGTAAACACTATGATAGCTTAACATGAGCCAAAAATCTAAATTAGGTTAGTGTAATTTGTTTACTCTTAAAACTCGCAAAATCAGAGCCAACTTTACCCAAAACTTGGCTCGGGTTTTCCAAAATTCGGGTTTTATGGCTTTGCAATTTCGGGAAACCTGAGGCAAATTTCCAAATGAGGTTACTGTAATTTCTTTGTCTACAAACTCGCAAAATCCGAGCCAGCTTGGGCCAAAACCTGGCTCGGGTTTTCCAAAATTCGGGTTTTATGGCTTTGCAATTTTGGGAAACCTGAGCCAAATTTCTAAATGAGGTTACTGTCATTTGTTTGTTTACAAACTCGCAAAATCCGAGCCAGCTTTGGCCAAAAGCTGGCTCGGGTTTTCCAAATTTCGGGTTTTATGGGTTTGCAATTTTGGGAAACCTGAGCCAAATTTCTAAATGAGGTTACTGTCCTTTTGTTGTCTACAAACTCGCAAAATCCGAGCCAGCTTTGGCCAAAACTTGGCTCGGGTTTTCGAAATATTGGGTTTTAGGCCTTTGAAATACCTTCAAACCCGAGCCAAGTTTTGCTTGAATACGTTTGTATCGCCGTTTTACGCATTTAACCCCTCATTTTCCCTGTACTTCATAGCCCTCCCCACTATCGGGCGGCGTGTCTTAAGATCGTTGTATAATGGGGAAAACGGGTTTCGCCGAGGGTTCTAATTATTTCTAAACACTATATATTGATGAAAACTAACAGGGAAAAATAAAAAAATCCATGGGAAAATTGGTGACCAATAAATGGAGTTTTTCCAAAATATGTAGGCCTAGGCCTATTATTCCAGGGTGTAAAACTAGGTCGATTATTGTAATGCTACTCAACTTTACTTAACAATTAGTGCTACCCATAACAGAAAATATTTGTTCGTTAAATTGACGGTTGATTAGCCTAATCGATAGGCTATCAATTACTCAGATAATAAGATTAGCCTAGGCCTATCTGAAAAGACTGAATAGTATTAACACAAACTAGCCTAGACCTACACAAAATGTAATTAGGCCTGACTGACAGTTACAAAGTACAGTACAGTACGATATTATTGCCGTTTCGGTGCCACAGCCGGCAAGATGTCGCCATCATGGGCATTCATGGCAGCCAATTGTCTAAATGGCCACCATCCCATCTAGGCTAGACCTATTCTTCGATATACAGGTAATTGAAATCTGGATATTTAGCTTAGGCGCATTAATGCTACTGGGTTCAGGAATATAGTGCTAGCCTACTCAATTCAGAGTTATTTGCTTTGACACCCTACATATATATAGTGTACATATATTCCTGTCAATTCTCAAGCGTGTTGAAATGATGGTACCGATGAAAAGTTGATACTTCCGAAACTTTTATCATCATTGCATTATATGATAGTTCAGAGGTTTAGGCATTATAACTTAATTTTTAATGGGTAGATGTTAATGTTCTTATGTTCTTAACTTAATTTTTAATGGGTAGATGTTTTTTCTAAGCTGTGTGCCGAGTTGGTGGGCAGAGTTGTTTGTGGCTGGGCCGAGTTGGTTGTGGCTGGGCTGAGTTGATTTTGGCTGGGCCGAGTTGACCGTACCCCGGTAATACATAATTGGTATACTGTATGTGTTCTGTTGGAAATTTATTTGGGTATTCTGCAGAACAACTACTCGATTACGGGATTCCTGCCTTTTGGATTTATTTTTTATTGCTAGGCTAGGCTATTACCTTAGTGAGTTGACCTTATGGATGCGCGGACAAGTGCTACTTTTCAAATTTTGGAAAAATCAATTTTTCTGTCACCAATTTTCCCATGGATTTTTTTATTTTTCCCTGTTAGTTTTCATCAATATATAGTATTTGGAAATAATTACAACCCTAGGAGAAACCGTTTTCCCTATTATACAACGATCTTAGGACACGCCGCCCGATAGTGGGGAGGGCTATGAAGTTCAGGGAAAGTGAGGGGTTAAAAGCGTAACAAAGACATTAGCCTAACCTAACAACCTTACCTAACCTATCCTAGTATTATGGGTGGGGGCTGCCACCCCCACACCCCTGCTGATTGGGTAACAGTGCAAAAAACACAGTATTATGGGACATGCCCTACTCCGCCACCGAGTGGCAGTGGGAGGGCCGAGAGGTTCACAACAATAACAGGGACGCAGTGTTGCCATATTCTAAATGCAGAATTATCGTATTGTGACCACAAAATTATGGAATTTGCACCAAAATTATCGTACACACTAATATATATAGCCTATATACAGTATATATATATATATATATATATGGTCAATATACAGGAGACGCAACAATATAGGTAGCAAATTTTTAATGGTAGTTTTGGGTTCCTATCATCATATGCTTCATTTCTATATATTTTTTATCCCCGGGGGAAAAACAAAAAAATCTTAGGTTTTTTATTTTTTCTTGGATTTTTGTTTTAACCTAACCAAAAAACCTAACCTAACCTAAATATATTTGGGGGCTATTAGGCTAGGTTAGGTTTTTTGGTTAGGTTAATGACAAAAACAAAACAAAAATCCCAAGAAAAAAAATGAAAAATTCCAAGATTTTTTATTTTATTTTTCCCCGGGGATAAAACGTACAGTATATAGAAATGAAGCATATGATGATAGGAACCCAAAACTACCATTACAAATGTGCTACCTATATTGTTGCGTCTCCTGTATATTAACCATATACAGTATATATACAGGTATATAGGGAATGTTTGTTCTAAATGGCGTGTGTACGAATCGGTGCCATCTATAGGAAGGTATTGACAACCATGTTACGAAAAAAATCCATTTTAGTACCATATATTTTTATTAGGTTTTGCCGAGGGTTGAAACTAATTTTAATATGATGCTTAGAGTATATAGATTCCATATCTGTCTTCAAATATGTCAAAATAGTTGGTGACAAAGAAATGGAGTTATACTCAAATTTTGTCAATTTGTTAGGTACTGGTATTCTTTAGAACTACAGAACTACAGCAGGCGGGTGCCCAACCCCGAAAGGGGTTGAAATAGGGGAGCTATCCCCCCGCCAAAGGTGGCTTTTGTAGGGCCTTTCCTAGTACCACAAGGATCAGTACTGGGACCTCTCCTATTCCTCATCATGATAGGAGACATCGACAGGGACCTGGAACACTCAACAGGCTCATCGTTTGCAGACGACACCAGACTCATGAAGAAAATCACCTCACAACACGATGCACAGCTACTACAACAAGACTTGGACAAAATCCTGAAGTGGGCAGAAGTAAACAACATGGCCCTAAACGGAGACAAGTTCGAGCTTCTAAGGTACGGGAACAAGAGAGCACTACAAAACACCACCAACTACAAAAGTGGACAGCAAGAAATTACCGCCAAGGACACAGTGAAGGACTTGGGAGTAAATATGAGCAGTGACGCCACTTTTTCCCAGCATATTACCAAAGCCACAACAACAGCAAAACAAATAGCAGGCTGGATCCTGAGAACCTTCCACACAAGAAATGAGAGGTGTATGTTAACACTGTGGAAGTCACTGGTCCTACCACGAGTGGAGTACTGCTCTCAGCTCTGGTCTCCCCCAAAAATAGGAGAAATAACAGAAATTGAAGCCACCCAGAGGACATTCACCAGTAAAATCCATGGGTTTCAACACTTTAACTACTGGGAGAGACTCAAGGAGCTGCAGCTGTACTCACTTCAAAGACGTAGGGAGAGATACATCATCATCTACGTCTGGAAGATTTTGGAAAAAAAGGTACCAAATCCAAACATCCAAGAGACTCAACACCAAAGGCGAGGGAGGCTGTGCTATGTGAGGGATCAACACAAAAAATCAAATCCCTGATCCATCACAGCTTTGCATACAATGGAACCAGACTGTTCAACTATATTCCAGCCCCTCTCAGGAACATGACCGGGGTGTCTCTAGACACCTTCAAGAAACACTTGGACATGTGGCTGGCCAAAATACCGGACCGGCCACCAACACCAGGATACCCCAGCACCAACTCCAACCGACTTCTGGAATGGAGAGTGGAAGAAAGGGAGCTGCCTGGTCGCAGTGGAGCCCCAGCTCAACTGTGTCACTAACGGACGGAATACAACTAAGTGTAAGTGTAAGTGTAGCTAATCCTGAGAGGGTTGGGTTCTAGTCATGTGGTGATGGGCTGGTCCATCAGATTGAGAACTGAGCGATCTCTGCCATACCCATAGCTTACTCTGACTGTTCCTTTTACTTATATATTTTCTAGATTTCAAGTGACGGCGTCTCTTCCGTGGATTGACCTCCCAATCTACCAAGATTGGAAGCCAAAGCGTCACATTTTTCCTTTGCTCCTCAACTCTCTCTTCATAATTGCTGAGGAGCACAGGGACCTGGGTAGGGCTTTAGTTTCCCGGGCGTTTTCGCACCCTCCTCAGCTCCCCGCCATGGAGTTGCTTCGGTAACCCAGGCTTTATTGTGGTCGGCAGGGAGGGTTCTGTGGGGGCGCCCGGTTATGGCCTTGGCCTTGCTTGGGGCTGTTCGGCCAGGCAGCTTGGGGAACAACAACAACAACTACAGTATAGTACTCCTCTCGATTATGGGATTCCTGTCTTATGGAATTATTTTGTATTGTACTTACCTTACTCAAGGACAAGGGAGCTTTTGTTAATTTGATTTTCACTCCCCTATACAAAATTTAGTATTTTTTTTATATTGACTCATGCTCGCGATATCTCAATCTTTGTAACATAGGCTATATTATAGGCTACAGTCCTTATGACTCCTACATAATTTCTATATAGTCTGTCATTACCTGCAGAAATTAAATTATATTCCAATGAACTGTGTGGGTTAAATATGGGAAAGGTGGCCATCTTGAATCAGTGGATTTTTTTTTTTTTTTTTTTTTCCACAATTTTTCGTACCAGTATCTTATCTTTGGTCATCCTCTATATCAGTGCTAAGACCAGCGGGGGTCTGGGTGCAGTAGCCCCCAGGTCTGGTTAAGTTGTTAGGTTAACTCAATTATTGCGGGCTGTCTTGTTTTACATCACCGTAGTGCCAGGCGGGTATATTTACAGCAAATGAGCTTCATTCCATGCTGTTTTTCATGCATAAGCAAGAGCCAGAGAGTAATACAATTATATATCCGTGAAAGGGCGATTATAGAGCTTTAAAATGACACCTGAAACATCCTTGTACGACCTCGGTTTATCTTGCAATGATCGTGCAACCTAAGAGGAAAATCGCCGAAAATTAGGTATTTTTTAAGGTTTTATCCTTGTTTGAGAGAGGGAGGTATACCGTAGACCCTAGTGCCAGCCACGCAGCCATGGCGAGCGGTCCAAGGCCGCCTGTTTTCCCTGCAACACTCTGTCTCCCTCTCATCGCTCATAATGGCCTCAAAATAGCACCTGTCACATAACGGGTGCCGCAGGGGTGGCAAATATTCTCTCTCCCGTCATATGACGTTGCCGCAAGTTAAGGGTTGATGACAAAAATATGGAAATTGTTGGGGTGATGGGGTATGGCTAAAACGAGACATTTCCGCAACAAATGGGTGCTAATATCGAATGAATCAAATGAAAAACAGTAGGAAAAATCATGTTTTGTTTGGAAAACTCGCGCATGTGTTAAACAGAAAATTAACCAAATTTTCAGAGTCCTCCTCACCTGGGCGGCTTGAGCCTCAGCGGCCGTCACACCAACAATCTTTCTTTCTTTCTCTCTTTCTTTGATGTTTATTTACCGCCTGTTTACCCATCTGCCTGAACTGCTCCGCCCTAACAGATTGTACCGCACTGCTCACAAGTGTGGATCGAGTCTTACCTAAATGCACAATATGTACATGGTTGTAGCCTTGTTATTCGTGATTGTATCTAACCTTGTATCATGTATGGCTGACAGGTCACTTATTTTTGAGAAATTTCTACCAATTAAATTGCCATTACAATATTTACTTTAGGTTATTTGATTGTCAAATTAACCCTCTCACATTCTTGACGCAATTTTGAGCCTATTAGGGATACTTTAAAGCCTTTGTTACCATCAGGGGTATTTAGAAACCTTTAGTTTAGTTACTTCAACCTCTGCAGTTGTCTGAGTTAGCTGTGGGCAGAAAACTAATTTTGGAGAGGTAATTATAAGAGTGAGAGAACTCTTATTTCTTATTGCTAATCTGGCAACCTCTGTGTCATATGGTCATGAGAGGGTTAATGAGGGAAAATAAAACTTTGTCTGCTGCTCTTTCTCTTACACCCAATAGTAATTAGTTTCCATCCAGTGAGTCTAAATATATAGATTGAAGTCATCAAAATAGAACTCTTTCTATATTCATTAATGTTACAGACATATTACTCTCAAATTCTATTCAGTACATTGCCCAATATACAAAGTATATGTGATGAATAAAACAGAATATATTAGGCCTACAGACACACATGGCAAGGATTCCTAAAGTTTGGAATCCTTGCCAAATGTCTCTGTAGGCCTAATATATTCTGTTTTATTCATCATATATACAGTACTTGAAAATTAAAATGTAAAACTTGCAAACTAAACAAACCAAAATTGGGACAAGGACAATATAAAGTCAAATATTTGAAAATTAGTTGCAAATAAAAGTAATAGGTTGAGGGTATATTATACAAATTGTAGGAATTTATGTAAGAAAATGAACGAACTTAGAGCACTCGTTAGCACAGAAAATATAGACATAATAGCGCTAACTGAAACGTGGATTAATACAGAATCTAGGCATTTTTTAGCAGAATTTGATATTCCAGGATATAGTTTGTCTAAATATGACCGAACAAGTAGGAGGGGCGGGGGTATAGCAGTGTTTGTCAGGAGTACATTAAAAAGCTGTATTAAATCAGGTATTAGACTAAATAATGATAATGAAAGTGTTTGGGTAGAGGTTAACGAAGGTAGTGAGACCATAGTTATTGGAGTTATATATAGACCGCCTAATATGAGTAGAAATGGCGGAACAGCGTTATGGGAGGAAATTAAAATAGCATCAAGGTTTAGCAATGTGTGCATTATGGGGATTTTAATTTTCCGAACATTGATTGGCAGCACCAAATAGGCGACTCCGATTCAGTAGAGTTTATTGAGGTAGTACAAGATAGTTTTTTATTTCAATTCATAGATACGCCGACTAGAGGTATTAATATTCTTGATTTAGTTTTCAGTAACAATGAACATATGATAAATAATGTAGAGATTGATGACCACCTAGGAAATAGCCATCATAAATCTATTTATTTTAATATACAATGGACAGGGAATGCTAAAGAGAATACGACACTTATCCCAGATTTCAGAAAAGCCGATTATGGTGTGCTAAGAAGAGACTTAAGGGTGGACCCTATTGTTAAGCAATTAAGTCAGGATATTAAAGATAGGGAAGATGCATATAAATGTTAAATATAAACTAGCTAATGTGGAATTAGAAAACTCTAATTGTGAGAAAGATCTAGGTGTGTTTGTTAGCAATGATTTGAAGCCTAGACAACAGTGTATAAGCGTTCGAAACAAGGCAAACAGGATTCTCGGGTTCATCTCTAGGAGTGTGAGTAACAGAACTGCTGATGTTATCTTAAAACTTTACTTGTCATTAGTGAGACCCCATATGGATTATGCTGTTCAATTTTGGTGTCCTTATTACAGAATGGACATAGATTCATTGGAGAAAGTACAACGTAGAATGACAAAAATGATCCATAATATTAGAAATCTAACGTATAAAGAAAGGTTGAAGAAATTAGGCTTACATTCGTTAGAGAGACGCAGAGTTAGAGGGGATATGATAGAGGTGTTCAAGTGGTTTAGTGGGATTAACAAAGGGGACATGACAAATGTACTAAAGCTCAGTGATAGCGAAAGAACTCGTACCAATGGTTTCAAATTAGATAAATTTTGTTTCAGAAAAGATATAGGCAAATATTGGTTTGGTAACGAGTTGTAGATGGGTGGAATGGACTACCAAGTGCTATAGTGGGATTAAAATCGATAGAGAGCTTTAAGATAAAATTGGATAAGCATATGGACGAGAAGGGTTGGGTGTGAAGGGGGATCAGCAGGGTTGGGCCAATCAGCGCTCTGCAGACCCCGTAATCCTGCGTTAATCTCTAACCGTTTTGGTAAGATGATCCTCAGGGTATTAGAGTGTTGAGCCTATAATTGGGGTTGTGTGGGACAGGGATCTGCCTTGCTTAGGCCAATCGGCTTTCTGCAGACTACCATTTTCTTATGTTCTTTTTCTTATGTTCTTATGCCAGAGTTAAACTTGCCACCTACATATAACCAGTTTATTGCTTCACTCCACAATGCTCAAAATAAATATATCCCTAAAAGAAGATTTAGATCGACGCAGAACCAACCAAAATGGATAACTAATAAGCTAATAGATCTTATAGGAAAAAAGAAAGGTATATATAGAAAAATAAAGAAAGGCGAAAATCATTTACATATATACTATCAGATTCTATCAAGACAGGTCAAAAAGGAAATCAGGAAAGCAAAAAGAAATTATGAAATAAGGATAGCCAGTGACTCAAAAAATAACCCTAAAGCTTTTTACCAACTACTGTATATAAATCTAAAGTTAGAGATGTAATAGGCGCCCTAAAAACTTCAATAGGAGAAATAACAGAAAATGATTTAGAAATGTGCAGTACATTAAATAGTCAGTTTCTTTTCGTTTTCACTAATGAACATTTGGCACAGATTCCAGAAGTCAATATGGTATATAGTGATAGTATAGAAAATATGTTAAGTACAGTTAGTATAAGTAGAAATGATGTGCTTAAGGAAATTGACAGACTGAAACCTCAAAAATCACCTGGTCCTGACGAGGTATATGCTAGAGTATTAAAAGAATTCAGAGATGAGTTAAGTAGCCCATTAGCATTTTTATTTAACAAGTCATTAGAAACAGGTTTAGTTCCAGAAGCTTGGAAGGTTGCAAATGTAGTTCCGATCTTCAAAAAAGGTGATAAATCGATAGCATCCAATTACCGTCCCATTAGTCTCACATCAATCATAGGAAAGTTGCTAGGAAAATTAGAAGCCACTTAGTAAAATTTAACTTAATAAATTCTTCTCAGCATGGATTCACTCAGGGACGTTCTTGCCTTACTAATTTGCTTAGCTTTTTCTCAGAGGTATATGAAGCAGTAGATAGTGACAAGTCATATGATATTATATATTTAGATTTCAGTAAAGCTTTCGACAGAGTCCCTCATGAGAGATTGATGAGAAATGTTGAGGCACATGGAATAGGAGGGTCATTGTTGGGATGGATTAGGTCATGGCTAATTGGTAGGAAACAGAGAGTCAGCATAAATGGTACCAAGTCAGAGTGGGGAGCAGTCAAAAGTGGTGTCCCCCAGGGATCGGTATTAGGTCCCCTGTTGTTTCTTATATACATAAATGACCTAGATTTAGGTATAACTAGTAGGATAAGTAAATTCGCAGACGATACTAAAATGGGGAGATCCATTGATTCAGATAGCGATATAGAGTGCCTCCAAAGGGATCTAGATACCTTACATGAATGGTCAGTAAATTGGCAGATGAAGTTTAACATTGACAAATGCAAGGTATTAAAAACCCTCTCACCACGGAAGGGCTCTTGAACGCCCATAAAAAAGCATATAACTGTTAACAGGTACCCGGAAGGCCTCTTGAACGCCCAGTGGTTGAAAGCCTGTGAGCTTCGTGTGCGAGGCGTCGGTCCGACGCATGTAAACAACAGACGGCTGGACCGACGCCCCGCATCTCCGGCCACAAGAAGGAGAGCGTCGCTTGTTCGTGTGTGCCTGTATGTTGTTGTTAAGTATCGAAAAGTGGTGTAAAGTGGCTGTTTTGGCCATAAAGTTATCTCCAATGAAATCATCATCACAGCTCAACCAGTTGACTTAGAGAGCTCTACTTAATGCCATTCTACAGGTAAATAACACAGCTACGCTTGAGGATGTGCGGGAATGCGGGAAGCAGTCTGATTAACGAATATACGGTAGCCTAGCCTAGACGTTTTTCGGCCAAAACACCCGGGTTTCGAGGAATATATATATAATACATAGCCGGGGCTGGAGGGTTAAAGATAGGGAAGATGCAAATTTAAAAAAAATATAAACTAGCTAATTTAGAATTAGGAAATTCAGACTGAGAGAAAGATCTAGGTGTGTTTGTTAGCAATGATTTGAAGCCTAGAAAACGGTGTATAAGCGTTCGTAATAAGGCAAACAGGATTCTCGGGTTCATCTCTAGCAGTGTGAGTAACAGAACTGCTGATGTTATCTTAAAACTTTACTTGTCATTAGTGAGACCCCATATGGATTATGCTGTCCAATTTTGGTGTCCTTATTACATAATGGACATAGATTCATTGGAGAGAGTACAGCGTAGAATGACAAAAATGATCCATAATATTAGAAATCTTTCGTATGAAGAAAGGTTGAAGAAATTAG
Organism: Paralithodes platypus; assembly: GCA_032716605.1. NCBI lineage: Eukaryota > Metazoa > Arthropoda > Malacostraca > Decapoda > Lithodidae > Paralithodes > Paralithodes platypus. The sequence continues at coordinate 74,481,429 of CM064573.1, forward strand.
GTTTACATTCGTTAGAGAGACGCAGAGTTAGAGGGGATATGATAGAGGTGTTCAAGTGGGTTAGTGGGATTAACTTTAGGGGACATGACAAATGTACTAAAGCTCAGTGATAGCGAAAGAACTCGTACCAATGGTTTCAAATTAGATAAATTTTGTTTCAGAAAAGATATAGGCAAATATTGGTTTGGTAACAGAGTTGTAGATGGGTGGAATGGACTACCAAGTGCTATAGTGGGATTAAAAACGGTAGGGAGCTTTAAGATAAAATTGGATAAGCATATGGACGAGAAGGGTTGGGTGTGAAGGGGGATCAGCCGGGTTGGGCCAATCAGCGCTCTGCAGACCCCCGTAATCCTGCGTTAATCTCTAACCGTTTTGGTAAGATGATCCTCAGGGTATTAGAGTGTTGAGCCTATAATTGGGGTTGTGTGGGACAGGGATCTGCCTTGCTTAGGCCAATCGGCTTTCTGCAGACTCCCATTTTCTTATGTTCTAAAGCATAGCAGGATATTATGAATCTATTAAAATACCATTCTTCGTTTTTCATTGCATGTATTGACCAAACAAAATCGGAAATGGAAAATCTAGGGAAATACATTGGCAACACTGCAGTTACTGTTAACCCACAGAGCATCGGCTGATTTACAGTATTAATAAATCTACAACGAGGGACCAGCCTTCTTTCTTTTTTTTTTACACACTTACGCTGCGGGCATATTTTCACTATATTAGGGCTCATTCAGGCTCTCCTGAATGATTGAACAAGTGTCTGAATGAAATGAAATTTATTCAGCCAAAAACTAGAAGAAAATACTGTACTGTAGCTTCAAAATGACACCAGAACGAGCTTCGTAGCGCGCAGGATTCACCCGCAGCGCTACCATATACATTTGCTAATGTCACGCTACATTTGCCTTTGGCAGCGCTGCTATGTCTAGCGGGAGTATGGCTCATACGCCTGCCACACTCCCGCTCACTCGGACTCTTCTCCACAGGCTTTAAAAGCCTGTAAATTGCTACTTGGGAGATACCATCTCTGTCGGTGGTGGGGCTGAGGCCGCCACTTCGCCAGAATAAGATGTGGCTGGGGAAAATTTAGAGAATTGTTACCACTACTTACCATGAGAAGACTCCCTCTCCCCTTGAAGGGAAAGGTGTACGCTTCATGCGTCAAGGGGAAAACCAAGAAAGAAGTGGGATCAGACCTTACGGTCTGATCTTGAATTGAAGAACCTGACAAGTGAGGCAGCTCTGAACACGGCTGCCTGGAACGCCACTATTAGGACATGAGACCGGAACCACACTGTGTGGAACACTCTGTCTTATAATTTGTGTATGCATGTACAGGTATGTATATGTATGTACAGTGGAACCCCCACTTTGGCGACCAGGTCTTAAAATTTCCCTGAAACCCACTTTGGCTACAATGCACTCACTTTGGCGATTGACCACTTGACAAAACAAACCGTGCGCATCTTGACATTAACCCGTCGGCCATCTTGTGCAGGACGCCATTGTTATACACCTGCTCTTCTGTGACCTTGGCTCCCATTTTTCGTCTGTGTGCAGCAGTTTGGCGACTTTCAGCCTCAGCCAATACCTGGGTCGATGCAAGCTTCGGGAGCGGCTAGCGGGGGTGTTGGTGGTGGGCCGCCACGGAAGCCAAACGAAGTCAAGAAGAGAGACTATAGGAAAGGCGTCACCAAGAAGAAATGTACAGCTGAAGATAAAAAGAAAATAATTTACTTAACCTCTGAAGTGCGCATGGGGGTAATTGGAAACGTGAAAACAGCGTTTGGATGGTCAAATCGGAGATATAGCCCGCGAGTTGTATAATGTATGGGTGAGGCAATCTGCTTTCCCGCCAATTTCCCCCAAGGCCACTGAGACACAGTCGATCGATACTCTCTCTCTCTCTCTTGCACTCGCTTGCTATCAGTGATGACCACACCCTCCAATCGGATTTCTAATGTTAGCACGAAAATATACCTCAGAATAAGGGAATAACAGGGAAAATAGGTGATAACTGAAGGAGAGGAGGAAAGTGGGGAAGGAGGGGAGGTAGAGGACTGAGATTTTGCATGGCCCAGGGGCCAAAAAAAAAATAAAAAATAAAAAAAAAAAAAATAAAATTTTTTTTTTTTCGATGTCAAAAGTTGATTTTTATTTTCTCTGACTCTTAAGAGTCTTCCCGCAGTGCGCCGGGGGACTTAATAGACTAGGGTGTAGGAATAGGTTTTTACACCATACCCGAAAGAGGAGTTTTGGAGCTCTGATCTTACTTTCAACCATCTTAACAATTTTACCAACTCTTCTAAACTTTGTTAGATGCTGAAATAGCCTCCCAATAATATGCCATGGGTTGGGATTGAACCCGGGACCCTTAGGCCTATGCTATGAGACAGTCACTCTACCAGTTAGACCAAGAAAGATATCTCACTTGACCTGGTCGGATCAAGTATATTTCCGCATCTGACTCTGTTTAGGCTAACCTATTTTTACTGACTTTACAAGGGGTATAAAACATGTGACATTGTGTGCCCGTTGAATTTGCCAGAATTGACATTGAGGAATCTTCAAAAGAATAAAGAGACAATTAAAGAACATTTGAAGGTAGCTGAGAGGTATTTTGGGACAGGCAGGGCTGTGGCGCCTAGGGTAACTCCAGAAATGACAAGAGAAAAATCAAGTGATGGTTGTGGTGGAGCATTTTGTTACAAAGTGGTTATTTTGTTTGGTAATTGATAAGAAAATGTGGTTTTGAAATACGAAAATGGCTCAAAAAGGTCAACTTCCGGGTCAGCCCAGACTACAGTACTTTTATTTTTTCCCATTTAAAGTTTGCCCCCACTTTGGTGGATTCCACTTTGGTGGATTCCACTTTGGCATGGTTTTGGCAGTCTATAAACATAGCCAAAGTGGGGGCTCCACTGTATACTAAGCACCAGCAGCAAACGGACTCTGGGAGCAGCTCACGCCAAGGCCATTGAGAGATGGCCGAAGCATTGCTAAGTAAGCAAGCCACCAAATGCAGAGGTAGTCTCGTATGGCAATGTGGTTTTGCTGAATTTGTTTAATGCTCTTGAATAGCCTAGAGTATACCATGTTGCTCTTTACAGGGGTACAGTATGCCCATGTATCAAGTATGTACAGTACTGTTCTCATATGTGTCTAGGTTGCCTGGAATCCTGTATCAAGGTAGAACTGTTGCTCATGCCTCATATGGAACACTTGTCGTTACAGTGTATGTGGTGGAAATTTATTTGTTTATTCATTTTAGGTTGTATTAATGTTGTTACTTTATTTAAGAGAGATCAACTACAAATAAACCTGAACCATCGAATGTAACAAGTGAAACTAACTTCAAAATTTATTTCAGGCAAAAGGAGAACCAACCTCGGCAGCAAAGATGAGAACGCTTTGGTCAACCACCGTGACGGTCCCAAAGGCCCCAAGGACTCCCGCCTGGAGGCCAAGGTGGTCAATGGAGCCATGGGAAACCACAAGGAGACCAAGATAACAAATTACTTTTCTCCTTCAAGGTAAATTAATTGATACATCACACAACCGTTTATTTGTCTTGTTTTTATCTTTATTTTTGTTATCAGAGGTTTTGCTACTGTATTCATTAACCATACGCAAGCCCAGCCTGGGCTTCTAACCTAGCTGAAATATATCATAAGACCTTACAGACTATTCAAAACAAAGCCCTAAAGATCATTACAGGCTGCACAGCCACTGCACCCACAGATCACCTACATCAAAAAACCAAAATCCTCAAAGTCAAAGACCATCTGGACATGAGAGGCACTCAATTCCTGGCAGCAGCCTCCACGAACCAGGACCACCCACTAAACTACATGGCAACACACCCACAGACACCAAGAAATATCAAAACAACACCCAGCCCACGGTATCACACACAATTATTATCCTCTCTCCCTCCCTGTCCACCCCAAACCAACTTCCAGAAGCACATCCATACTCACATCTCTCGCCGATCCATCCACTCACTCAGACAACACGCAGCTGCAAGCACGACCTCCCGAAATCCATCCTTCCGAATCCTTCCTTCCTCGCGAGGACAGTCCACCTGGCCAGGCTGAGATGCGGACACCATCCAGCTCTCCTGAGCTATCAGAAGAGACTGGATGACTCAGTCGTCAACGTCTGCCCGGGATGTAACACAGCACCCCATACCATTAAACAGATCATAGAAGACTGCATTTCACACAACCACTTATGCCAACAACACAATCTACACTCAATGAGAGCTCTGTGGGAAAGCCCGATTGTGGCCATGGCCTTCCTCAGGGACTCGGGGCTGTTCCGCCAGGCAGCCTAGGGAACAACAACAACATCCCTGGTGCCCAACCCCGAAAGGGGTTGAAATATGGGAGCTATCCCCCTGCCAAAGGTGGCTTTCTAGGGCCTTTCCTAGCTGATGGTGAGAGGATTGGGTTCTAGTCATGTGGTGATGGGCTGGTCTTCAGAGTGAGAACTGAGCGATCTCTGCCATACCCATAGCTTACTCTGACTGTTCCTTTTACTTATATATTTTCTAGATCTCGAGTGACGGCGTTTCTTCTGTGGATTGACCTCCCAATCTACCAAGATTGGAAGTCAAAGCGTCACATTTTTCCTTTGCCCCTCAACTTTCTCTTCATAATTGCTGAGGGGCACAGGACCCTGGGTGGGGCTTTGGTTTCCCGGGCGTTTCCACACCCTCCTCAGCTCCCCGCCATGGAGTGGCTTCGGTCACCCAGGCTTTATTGTGGTCGGCAGGGAGGGTTCTTAGGGGGCGCTCAGTTATGGCCTTGCTCTGGGCCTTGGGGCTGTTCGGCCAGGCAGCTTGGGGAACAACAACAACAACAACCATTTATGGTAGAGTTAAGTACCGGTAATGATTACGAATTAAGTGTACCGGTCATTGATAACGCTTTTCAAATCGTTGGTGATCCCACGATGGGAGTATTGCAGTGTGCTAACATATCCACACAAAGCTGGGGAAATAAAAAAATAGTGTTCAAAGAAGCTTCACGTCCCACATCAGCTCGGTAAAACCTCTTCACTACTGGGATGGGCTGAAGGCTCTTAACTTATATTCACTGGAGCGAAGAAGAGAGAGATACTTGGTACGGTAATTTACACATGGAAATTTATCAAGGGTCTAGTGCCAAACCTTCACACCACAATATCATGTAACTGGAGCGACGGGGGGGATAGGAAATGTAACATCCCACCCCAAAAGTGTAGGCTGCCTGGCCGAACAGCCCCGAGTCCCTAAGGAAGGCCATGGCCACGATCGGGCTTTCCCACAGTGCTCTCAGTGAGTTTAGATTATGTTGTTGATGTAAGTAATTGTGTAGAATGCACTTTTCTATAATGTGTTTAATAGTACTTGCTGTGTTGCATTCTGGGCAGGTGTCGACGACGGAGATATCCAGTCTCTTCTAATAGCTCAGAAGAGCTGGATGGTGCCCACATCTCAGCCTGGCCAGGTGGACTCTCAGAAGGATGGATTTCGGGAGGTTGTGCCTGCAGCTGTGTGTTGTCTGAGAGTGATTGAATGGAACGGTAAAGAATATGAGTATGGATGTGCTTCTGGAAGTTGGTTTGGGCGTTAAGTCTGGTTGTTAGTATATATTTTATGTTTGTGATATGTTGTTTGAATGTCATTAGAGTATCATATGTTACTCCTAGGATTGTGTGTGTGAGGGGGGGTGTTGTTTATGGCGAGGGGTGGAGTGGTTTTGTATTAGTTTGTCCAGCTTATGAGGAGGGTTGCAGTTGATTTGGCTGGGGCCAGCTTGAGTCTGTTTGTAGTGCACCAGTCATGTAGTGTCTTGAGTTAGGGTTGAAGGAGAAGTGTTGATCTGTCTGGGTCTTGGTGAGTGTTATGTTGTCTGCGTAGGAAGCTATATTTATTTGGGTTGCGTAGGATGTAGGTATATCATGCATGTACAGATTGAGTGGCGAACTCCACATAGGTGATTGAAGAGTGTGGGCGACAGGACGGATCCTTGCGGGACTCCGTTTGTGAAGTTTCTGATGCTAGATGTCTGACCAGCAAATGATACGTGTGCACATCTGCCTGCTAGATAGTTGGCCAGCCACGTTTTTGTATTGTTGTGCATGTTTGAGTTTAGATTTTGTTTGTTAGATTGTGGCGGGGGATGGAATCGAAGGCTTTACTAATGTCGAGTGTAGCAAGTAGTGATCTGTGTGGTGGTCCCGGCTGAGTTGATGCCGTCAAAAGCTCTTTGTGTAAGGTCTGTAAGAAGAGTGTTTGTGGAGTGTAGTGGCCTGAAGCCATGTTGTGTTGGAGCTAGGGGTAGAGCGTGTGTGGTCCGTTGTAGTATGAGGCGTTCTGAGACTTTGGAGGGGGTGCAAAGGAGTGTGATTGGGCGGTGTAAGGAGGATAGCGTGGGGTCTTTGTTGGGTTTGGGGACTGTAATGATGACACCATTCTTCCAGATGTCTGGTATTGTGTTGTGTGAATAACTGTAGTTTGATATGTTAGTGAGTGCTTGTATGCCTTGTGGTCCTAGGTGTCTAAGGTGTATGTTGCTCAAGTTGTCTGGACCACAGGCGGGTGAGTGCTTGAGATTGTTGATGATGTGGTTTATCTGGTTGTTGGTGAAGGATGCATAGTCAGGGTTTGTGGAGCATTGTCTCTTACGTCGGATGACACGTCGGTCGTCTTGATAGGAGTTTCGGTGGCTGACATGAGAGAAGGGATTAATGAGAGTGTTTGTATGAAGGAATAGAGTGTTGTGATTGCAGCATGTGATTTTGTTGCTGTTGGAAAGTAAGTTTAATGTAGGGTAATATGAGGTGGTTTGACCTTGTACAAGTAATGAATAAGGACAATGCCAAGAAATATGGAAGTCCAGCAAGTGGAACAGCTGGTTTTGCTAGACCAATGATATTGGAGAAGAAAGTGAAGAAAGAGGAGCATTGTGGCATAGGCAAAGAAAACCTGTCTGGACAAAGTAACCTGGAGGCTTGTTTTCCATGGTCATCCTTTGGGGGGCGGGGATCCCAGTTGTCAAATGATGATTGTATGATAATCCTAGCCTTTACTTATTAACCAGGTTCAACAACCACTCCCTAGCTACATGTTATAGCTTCTGTGTGTGTACAGTTGGATTCAAACCAAACTGGACACTACCATCAATCCAAGTGTATATTTAGTGCAGCATCATTCTTTTTGGCATTGACCCTTTCGCGCACAAGGACCCGAATTGCGCCCTTTTTGGGATACTTAATAAGTATTTGAGACTGTCAGGGATGTTTAGAAACCTTTAGTTTTGTTACTGCAACCTCTGCAGTTATCTTCAAGTGTGATGTCAGCTGAACACTAATTTTAGGAGATACCGTAATTGAGATTATGATTTTATTTCTAAATAATAAACGGCAACCCCCGGTGCATGAAAGGGTTAATATTACTGGTTTTATAGTAGATTTGTATAGGCACATACTGTATATATATATATATATATATATATATATATATATATATATATATATATATATATATATATATATATATATATATATATATATACTGTATATAATGTGTGTGTGTGCTGTATATGATTATATATAATTACTGGTGTACTATTTTTTTTTTTATTATTTTTTATTTTTAGCGAACAGGGAAGTCCATCATAGTTATCTACCTAGGATTTCCTGTGATATAATGATACAAGGACCTAGCACTGCAACTGTGTCAGTTGTGTTCACAACTTTGCTTTACTGGAGTCGATGCAATATACTAGGCTAAGCGAAAAAATTAATGTAGTTTTTCTGGGGTAATTTCGCCGTGATGTCAATCATTTCAATTCAAAGGCCCATAGCTCCTAACCTATTGCATGGATTCGGCTGCTGTTGGTATAGTGAGTGATAACATAGTTTTGATCCATTATGCAGAATAAATGACAGTTTTACCGACAAATTTTCAGGATATACCGGTAACTTTGGATGGGAACATAATTTTGGACATTCTGGAAAAAATTATAATGAACCACAGCTATGGGATAAATACATGATGGTATGGAAAAACAAGTGTGTCTGCGGTGTTCTTCCATAATGCAGAGCCATTTTTCCATAACTGTAGCTTATATAATTGTATCCAGAAATGTCCGAAGTATACCCCCTTGTCTGAAGTTAGGCCAATTTACGGTAGTTCATGAAAAGTCGGTAATGGCGGCCATTGATGTAAAGTTTGGCCAATACATGGCATAGGTCTAGGCCGAATTTGATAGCCTACTGTAAGGTAGCCTAGGCTTCCTAAGCCTTGTTATAATCAATTATTTATGATGTGTAGTGTGCTATTATAACAATTAAAGCCATTATTATTATTTTTTTTTTATTTTTTTTTTCCAGTTTTAACCCTTCTTTGGCAGCCCGCATCTTATGTCGTGTGAAATAAATTTGGACTAAGTGGCGGTTCACAACTTATGTCGTGTGCCATTTTCAGCACGTAATGTTGCAGAGAGAGAGCTGAGCGGTGTGAGGAGCGTAGTAAGGCTATGACCGCCGCCCACCACCGCGGTGGGCCAACTGAAGTGAAAACCACCCTTCCATCCCCCCTCACACTCGCTACACAGGGAATTATGTAGGGAAAGTACCTAATTACATGGTTTTTGCACTCGTGTTGCGCGATCGTTGCAAGACCAGTGGTCGTACAAGGATGGTTGGGGTGTCATTGGAAAGCTCTGTTTATGCCCTTTCAGGGATAGATACTTATTTTATGCTCTGGATCTTATGTAGGCATGAAAATGATAATGTAAGCAACCCTATTTAGGGTAAAAACACCCCGCTGGGCCGTACATATAAATTACCGCCTAGGCCGCTCGTAAGGTGTTAATAGGTTGCGACAAAATTACCCCGACCGATTGGGTAATTTCGCCGCGAGAAGCCGACATAAGAATATTTGACAAACTATAATAATCAAGGTATTATTTTTTTATTTTACAGTACATTCATTGTTTTGCTAAATTTTCAATGTGTTATTTCCACGTGATATTATGTGGTGGATTGTGTTCTTTTATTTAATAATTTTCATTTTAGTAAGCGTTGTTTCCACATAGCGTTTTTGATAATTTAATTTGACTTTATATTGTCCTTGTCCCAATTTTGGTTTATTTAGTTTGCAAGTTTTAAATTTTAATTGGTAAGTTTTTTGTCTTTATATTGTGCGGTTCCTATTTTGATTTGTTTGTTTTGCAAATTTTAAATGTTCATTAATATTATGTTCATATATTATACTGTAAATCATAATCTAATGTGGATGTATTCTGTAGGTCTCCTCCAGTGGGTGACGATGCTGAAGAAGAGGAAGTAACGATTTTTGAGAGTAGCTGCAGGATGGAGCCTGATGTAAACCATGCTCAGCTGTCCCGTCCCCTCCCATCCTCAGCCCCTAACACCCCCACCAAACACATGAATGGTCACTGTGGGGGCTCCCCCAGCAAGGGCTCCTTCAGTACCCCAACCAAGCGCACCGTGTGTACCCGCAGCCAGGCACTGAAGGAACTACAAGTACAGTCCCCAACAACCAGTCCCACAAATAACGGACTACCACCACCCTGCCTGGTCCACAGCCCTGCCAGTGAGTATGGTGGCTCCCTCTCCGCCCCAGCCACCCCCAGCTCGGTAGTGTCAGAGGATGGGTCCAGCCCTCACACAGGACCTCCTACCCCACACAAGATACAGGCACTGAATGAGGAGAGGCTGCGGCTGGACTCTCCCCTCTCACCCGCCACGGCACTCTCTAAACTCAAGCTCTCCCTCGCACCAAAGAAGCTCACGTTCAATGGCAAGACCACCAAAGCAAGAAGAAAGTAAGTCTATACAGTACAATGTTTGTAGTTTTTTAATGTAAAAAATTAAACCTTACTGATATCCTATAATAACTACAGTATTGTCAGAAGGGTGCCTCCCCACTGGGGGTACAGCGATCTTCACATTTTGTGGAGACAAAAGAGTACACTCTTAAATAGCTACAATCTGTTACTTCTACAGTTTCTCTATGCCCAATAAATTAAATGATCTTTTGATATAGGGTAAGACGGGGTAATTTCGCCGAAAATCAAGTATTTTGACAAATAGAAACTGCCACAAATGGACTTTAAATTTGTTTTATCTATACATTCAGCCTTTCTGCTAGCAAAAATCTGTGTGTGATAACCCGGGTTCGAATCCCGGCGGATCATGTATACTTTAATTAATTTCATTGGGGGTGTTTGGTGTTATGGTGAAATTAATAAAATTTAGATAGATGCCCAAAAAACGAAAAAAAAAAAATGTTTTGGTCATGCTGCCGAATTTTTGAAAAAAGTCACTCTCGCGGCGAAATTACCCCGCCTGGCGGGGTATTTTTTCCGCGACCTATTTTACGCATCATCTAGCTAGTAAACTAGATAACACTATATGATTAAGGGCCAGACAAAACACTAGCATGCAGGTAAAAGCAATGAAAACATTCACAAACCCAAACTGACACTAAACATGCCAATAGAAAAACATTGCACGCACACACACACACATAACTGAACAGGGCGGGCAGAGATGCAGGTGTGTCACATGTGTAGGCCTAGGCGCCACTGTGTCTATTGCGGGTGTGGAGTTGTGGACATGTAGTGCGGTTGTGGAAGTATTTAGTGCGGGTGTGGACGTGTCTCGTGTGGGTGCGGCGTATAGGTTGCTAGTACAAAGTACCAGGCAGCAGCTGACGGCTACTGCCAACACTGTGCCACACGCAAACATACAAACAAACATACACACATACAAACCACCCACAAACACCCCCACACACACCCGACCATACCGTTAGACGCTCCGCTAGCCCCGGCTCCAGGCCCCGCGAAACTGCAACAAAACCTAAGCCAAACTAGATCTACAACCTAAGCCAAACTAGCTATACAACCTAAACCAAACTTGCTCTACAATCTAAACCAAAACTGCTCTACAACCTAAGCCAAACTGCAGCCGAATCCATGCAATAGTTTCGGAGATATCGGCGTTTGAATGCAAATTATTAGCGCCGCGGCGAAATTACCCCGTCTTACCCTACAGTATGTGACACAGCCCTTGTATCCAACACAATGCCCTCACCCCAGCTAGCCACAAACACACATACACCAATTATAAAAGAGCTAACTGGGAAGCATTCACAAATGAGACAGAACAACACTTCACAACTCTAAACAGTACACCCATCACTAACATCAACAATGCTGTACACATACTCAATAAAACTATCCAAAACGCCGACAAGAAACACATTCCAAGAGGTAACAGAAAAAGACACAACCCCAACTTCACACCAGAAATTCAAAACCTCATCAGACAACGTGACATACTGAAACACTCCCCAGCACCCCACACACAAGACATCACACAACAAATTCAAGCACTCAACACCCAAACTAACAACAAAATACAAGAACAACAAAAACTAAATTGGAATAACTTCCTACAAACACTTGATCACAAAACAAACCCCAAAAAACTCTACAAAACACTAAACAGCAACACAACACAATCACATGCTGCAATCACAACAACAGACTCTACTCCTTCATGTAAACAACAAGCAAACACTCTCATCAATCACTTTTCACATGTCAGCCACCTAAAACCTCACAAAGACGACCGACGTGTCATCCGACGTAAGAGACAATTCCCCACAGACCCTGACTATACACCCTTCACCAATCACCAGACAAAGCATATCATCAACAATCTCAAGCACTCACCCGCCTGTGGCCTAGACAACATAAGCAACATACACCTCAGACACCTGGGACCACAAGGCATACAAGCACTCACTAACATATCAAACTACAGCTATTCACACAACACAATACCACATTTGGAAGCATGGTATCATCATCACATTCCCCAAACCCAACAAAGACCCCACGCTACTCTCCTCGCACCGCCCCATCACACTCCTTTGCTCCCCCTCCAAAGTCATGGAACGCCTAGTATTACAACTAATTACACCTGACCTACCCCTAGCTCCAACACAACATGGCTTTAGGCCACTGCACTCCACAAACACTCTTCTCACAGACCTTACACAAAGAGCTTTCGACGGCATCAACTCAGCTAGACCACCACACAGATCACTATTAGCCACACTCGACATTAGTAAAGCCTTCGATGCCATAACCTAACAAACAAAATCTACAACACAAACATGCACAACAACACAAAAATGGTCCTGATGTGGCGGCGTCTACGCCGTGGGGCCACCTCCCGAGGCTGCCAACCGCGGATGGCTGCCGACCCTCCACGGCCGAAGACAAAATCAACGACCAGTGGAGGAAAACCGGATGCCGGCCGCGGGGAGCAGTTTCGGGAGCCAAACCGTCACAACCATCCCCTGCCCCCTCCCTGGGGGCACGGGTCCTTGGAGCGGCTTCGGTCGCGCCGGGAATTTCCACACCTCTCACACCACACACACACATCACACAGTTTTTCCTACACCGAGAAATGACTCTCCGGCTGTCATTTCTCGAAGACTTCTTCTAGCCGGAGACATTGAGAGCAACCCAGGACCCACGTTCACATACATATGTCCAACTTGCTCAAAACCCATCACTTCGAGTCGCCATACTAAGGGTTCAGTTCTCTGCAATTCATGCGGGAACTGGACCCACTTCACCTGCACAACACTTGCCTCCAAGAAACACTACACAAACGCCTGGACCTGTTCCTCATGCCCCTCCCTCTCCCAGTCAAATCCCTCACCTAAAACCCGTCCACCTCTCCTCCCCAACCCACCTAACCTTCCCATATCATCCACTCCCCCCCCCTAAAACCCGTCCACCTCTCCTCCCTAACCCACCTAACCTTCCCATACCATCCACATCCTCAACTCAACACACCACACCCCATCCTAATCCATTCCAACCCCCATCTCCTGCTCCACAATCCCCACCCCCACCTCACCCATCCCAACCCCCAGCCCCTTCCTCACCCCCACCCCCCACCCCCACCCCATCACCCCCACCCCCACCCCCCACCCCATCACCCCCACCCCCACCCCCACCCCACCCCCCACCCCCACCCCATCCTCGTGCAGCAGCACCCAACATACATCGTGCACATAACATTAACATTCTTCAACTGAACATAGATGGCATCAACACAAAGAAACACGAACTCTCACACTTCATCAAACAACACAACATACACATTGCCATCTTACAAGAAACAAAACTCCGCACAACACAAAAAACACCCACATTTCATAATTTCACCAACATCAGACAAGACCGGGCTGTCGGCGGGGGCGGTGGACTCATCACCCTGGTACACAAATAAATATCATACATAATAACCAGTGTACAAACCAAATCACTCCTCCCCCCAAATGATAACACAACAGAAATACAGTCAATTAAAATACGCACTGGCAACAACTCCAACATAACCATCATAAACACATACATCCCTCCCCAAACATCCCCTACAGTACCAAATGAATACAGACCACACTTACAACACATCATAAACACCCCACACACCCCACACATCATCCTGGGTGGTGACTTTAACGCCAAGACGTCGGCCTGGTTTGTCGACAACCCCGACACAGACAGAGGGCTGGTACTACAAAACCAAACCGATAACCTCATCATCCTTAACGACATCCATCAACATACCCATATTCCTCACCAAGCCCTCTATAACCCATCATCTCCAGACATCACCTTTTGCTCCCCAGAACTCGCCCCCACAACATCCTGGAGGGTGGTCAGAACCTTAGGCTCTGACCACCTCCCGATCATTATCACCACCAAAACCAGACTCACCCCAGCTAGCCACAAACACACATACACCAATTATAAAAGAGCTAACTGGGAAGCATTCACAAATTAAAATGTAAAACTTGCAAACTAAACAAACCAAAATTGGGACAAGGACAATATAAAGTCAAATTAAATTATCAAAATCGCTATGTGGAAACAACGTTTACTAAAATGAAAATTATTAAATAAAAGAACACAATCCACCACATAGGGTGTACATTACTACATGAGCAAGTTAATCTGTTTCCCAAGCAAACTAATCGCACATATAACAACGCACTATCGTCACGTTAAAGGAAGTAGTCAAGTTTGGGAAGTCCGGGACGTTCTGGCAAATTTTACTAAACTCTGCATGAATAAAGAAACTACATGTTAAATGTCAAAATATTATTTAAAATCAAATTTGCAACATGACAAGACATTAACAATAGTACAAAATACAAATATTGATAAGATATCTATACTATTACAAAATAATATATAAAATACAGTACAGCACTCACTAACGATAGTGCTATCGGGTAGGTACCTGTAAGCATAGCATGCCTCAAGTGACCCCTATCAATAACTACCCTACAAATAACCTACATTTATAGCACAAATAAACTAAGGAAATCGCAAAAGTAAGCAATTGATACTATCGACAATGAATACATATAATATAAAGACAAATAATTGCAAAATATGAAGTAACAACAGATTTAAACAAAGAGTACTCTTTTAACAAGAACAATAAATTTAAAAAATCATCAATATTAATATTAATAATAATAATAATAATAATAGAAAAAGAAAAAGATAAACAATAAATACAGACAAAAAGTAAGCAGAGGTTATACAAGAAACTTCAAGTTAAAAATGCTTGATTAAAATTATTGATGTCAAATTTTAGAATAGTCACAATAATTGACCCTAAAAAGATTAAATTTATGGAACAATTTACTTGCCTCAATGAGACAGAACAACACTTCACAACTCTAAACAGTACACCCATCACTAACATCAACAATGCTGTACACATACTCAATAAAACTATCCAAAACGCTGACAAGAAACACATTCCAAGAGGTAACAGAAAAAGACACAACCCCAACTTCACACCAGAAATTCAAAACCTCATCAGACAACGCGACATACTGAAACACTCCCCAGCACCCCATACACAAGACATCACACAACAAATTCAAGCACTCAACACCCAAACTAACAACAAAATACAAGAGCAACAAAAACTAAATTGGAATAACTTCCTACAAACACTTGATCACAAAACAAACTCCAAAAAACTATACAAAACACTAAACAGCATCACACTTTCCAACAGCAACACAACACAATCACATGCTGCAATCACAACAACAGACTCTACTCCTTCATGTAAACAACAAGCAAACACTCTCATCAATCACTTTTCACATGTCAGCCACCTAAAACCTCACAAAGACGACCGACGTGTCATCCGACGTAAGAGACAATTCCCCACAGACCCTGACTATACACCCTTCACCAATCACCAGACAAAGCATATCATCAACAATCTCAAGCACTCACCCGCCTGTGGCCTAGACAACATAAGCAACATACACCTCAGACACCTGGGACCACAAGGCATACAAGCACTCACTAACATATCAAACTACAGCTATTCACACAACACAATACCAGACATTTGGAAGCATGGTATCATCATCACATTCCCCAAACCCAACAAAGACCCCACGCTACCCTCCTCGCACCGCCCCATCACACTCCTTTGCTCCCCCTCCAAAGTCATGGAACGCCTAGTATTACAACTAATTACACCTGACCTACCCCTAGCTCCAACACAACATGGCTTTAGGCCACTGCACTCCACAAACACACTTCTCACAGACCTTACACAAAGAGCTTTCGACGGCATCAATTCAGCTAGACCACCACACAGATCACAAACATTTTATGAATGGAGGATGCCTTTAGGCACATGGACCTTTTTGTTTTATCTGTGTTTTTCCTTCCTCCGTTCATTGTCTCTTAAAAAAAAAAAAAAAAAAAAAAAAATCACTATTAGCCACACTCGACATTAGTAAAGCCTTCGATGCCATCCCCCGCCACAACCTAACAAACAAAATCTACAACACAAACATGCACAACAACACAAAACGGTGGCTGGCCAACTTCCTAGCAGGCAGATGTGCACACGTATCTTTTGCCGGTCAGTCATCTAAAATCAGAAACTTTCCAAACGGAGTCCCACAAGGATCCGTCCTATCGCCCGCACTCTTCAATCTGTACATGCACGATATAACTACACCCAATACGCCCCAAATAAACTTAGCCTCCTATGCAGATGACATAACACTCACGTGTACACACCATGACCCAAAAAGAGCAACAGATCTCCTTCAACCCTATCTCAACACACTACATGGCTGATGCACTACAAACAGACTTAATCTAGCCCCAGCCAAATCCACCGCAACCCTGCTCACAAGTTGGACAGGAGAACACGAATACATCCCTCAACTCACCATAAACAACACACCCCTAACACATACACACACACCCAAAATCCTAGGAGTAACATATGATACTCATATGACATTCAAACAGCACACCACAAACATTAAAAAGAAACTGACACCCAGACTTAACGCCCTCAGGTCACTTGCTCACACAAAATTTGGACACAACAAAGAAACTACCACCACAGTATATAAACAATACATAAGATCAGTGATGGAATACGCAAGCCCAGCCTGGGCTTCTAACCTAGCTGAAACACATCATAAGACCTTACAGACTATTCAAAACAAAGCCCTGAAGATCATTACAGGCTGCACAGCTACTGCACCCACAGATCACCTACATTAAGAAACCAAAATCCTCAAAGTCAAAGACCATCTGGACATGAGAGGCACTCAATTCCTGGCAGCAGCCTCCACGAACGACCACCCACTAAACTACATGGCAACACACCCACAGACACCAAGAAATATCAAAACAACACCCAGCACACGGTATCACACACAATTATTGTCCTCTCTCCCTCCCTGCCCACCCCGAACCAACTTCCAGAAGCACATCCATACTCATATCTCTCACCGATCCATCCACTCACTCACAGACAACACGCAGCTGCATGCACGACCTCCCGAAATCCATCCTTCCGAATCCTCCCTTCCTCGCGAGGACAGAGTCCACCTGGCCAGGCTGAGATGCGGACACCATCCAGCTCTCCTGAGCTATCAGAAGAGACTGGATGACTCCGTTGTCGACGCCTGCCCGGGATGTAACACAGCACCCCATACCATTAAACACATCATAGAAGACTGCATTTCACACAACCACTTACGCCAACAACACAATCTACACTCAATGAGAGCTCTATGGGAAAGCCCGATCGTGGCCATGGCCTTTGTCAGGGACTCGGGGCTGTTCGGCCAGGCAGCTTAGGGAACAACAACAACACAATGCCCTGCGTGCAAAG
The DNA here is from genome assembly GCA_032716605.1 of Paralithodes platypus. Taxonomy (NCBI): domain Eukaryota; kingdom Metazoa; phylum Arthropoda; class Malacostraca; order Decapoda; family Lithodidae; genus Paralithodes; species Paralithodes platypus. Next base: position 74,498,730 of record CM064573.1, read on the forward strand.
CCGCTTGAACCTTAGACAACATTGCTTGCAACTTTATATTTATTTTTACAGTATTATTATTATTATTATTATTATTATTATTATTATTATTATTATTATTATTACTATTATTATTATTCGCTGGTTCAAAGGTCAAACCGGAAACCGGCATTGTTTTATATTGTTACCTTTGGTCCGGGACGAATATTTATATTTTTGCTCAAAGAACACAGCACTACCTACACTTCAACTGCTGATAGTCTACGTCAAGCAATTGTATATATGTATAGAATGAGAAGAGTAAAAAGTCTATTATTCGTACTGTATATTCTGTATATACTCAGGCACATACCCTATAGCTGGGGGTGGCCGACTCGAGACAGAGCCAGAACAGAAGTAACATTTAATGTCCTAATTATTCGGGTCCGGGACCACTTTCACATTCCCTCGGCCCTTTTTCTGTCTCGTCGAGTATGTGAATTTTACAAGGGGAGGAAGATTCCTAGCCCCCTGTTCCCAGAAGGAAAAGTAGTACAGTAAAAGAGACAGACAGAAACGGCTGAGATTGGGTAGAGGATGCCAAACCTCACTCTGGATAGGACCAGCCCTTGCCTAATATAAAATGTATAATGCCATTTACAATTATTATTATTATGTGCTGGAGGGACCTTGGTGACCCTGGTCTCTGGGTCTTCTGGATGACCTAGATGTGTGTGAATTTGTATTTTGATTTTGTGTGTTCATTGTTGTTATTGTTGTTGTTGTTGTTGTTGTTGTTCTCGTTCTCCAGGCTGTCTGGCCGAACAGCCCCAAGGTCTCGAGCAAGGCCAAGGCCATAAACGAGCGCCCCCACAAAACCCTCCCTGCTTACCACTAACAAAGCCCGGGTGACTGAAGCCACTCCAAGGCAGGGAGCTGAGGAGGGTGCGGAAACGCCCGGGAAACCAAAGCCCCACCCAAGGCCCTCAGCAATTATGAAGGGAAAGTTGAGGGGCAAGGGAAAAATGTGACGCTTTGGCTCCCAATCTGCCAACTTCTAGGTTGGCAGTAGGGAGGTCAATCCACGGAAAAGACGCCGTCACTTGAGATCTAGAAGATATACAGTAGAAGTAAAAGAAACAGTCAGAGTAAGCTATGGGTATGGCAGAGATCGCTCACCTCTCACTCTGATAGACCAGCCCATTGTTTTCTGTTGTGTTATCCCTATTCTGGCTCTGTCTTGAGTTGGCCCCCCCCCCCCCAAAAAAAAAAAGAAAAAGGAAAATAGGGAACATATAGGAAAAGTGGGGATTGGGCCCGCGTATATAGAATAGAATGATTTTTTTTTATTATGTATTAGTTTTGATTTTTTGTTTTTTCCTATTTACTTAATTTTTCTCTTTATTTTGTTATTTAGATTGCCATCCCAGACTGGCATGAGAGCAGTGGCACAACCGAAAGTAGAGAAGTCGTCCAAGGTAGTGACCAATATCAGCAACAATGCCTCGGTCACCAACGGAGAGGTGAAGCCACCGCTACGTAATCAACAGATAACGGAGTTCTTCCCTATCAGGCGGTCAGAGAGGAAACCAAAGACCACTCTACTACAGGAGAGACAGAAGGAAATTGAAGAGAGAATACGGACGGGCACGGAAGAGGGGCTTATGGTAAACATTTTTATATTTTATCAATTTTATGATTGGTTTTGTAGTTTTTCAGTGGACAGTAATTTATGCTGCTAAATATTATCATAATTTTTCTTTAACTGTATACACAGGATGCACACAAACCATAAACACAAATAGCCCACGACCCACTTCGGGCAAATGTGTGAATGACCCCACCCCGAACCGAGCTAGACGCTTTGTTTTTCACTCATTAGCCGTACTTCATTTCCGTCCTACATTTAACCTAAGAGAGTTACTATAATGATTCATATATAGTATTTACCGCCTATCCTTCCTCCTTACGCTGGAAAAAAATAGAAGCGTCTAGGTTAAGTGTAGCCAGAGTTATGACGAGATGAAAACTGTGGAGGGTATAGGTCCGAGGCAGCCTTGTTCGCATGCGTTAGGCTGACTCGGTCATAAGCGTAGCCTCTCCCGCCTCGCACACAGAGACCCTCACCCCCACCTCGCGAGCGACACCTGCACGCTTAACCACCCTCACACTTGCTCACAGTTATTGACAGTTATACAGAGTAATAGTTTTGGGAATGCTTTTCCAAACTATCGCAAAGGTAGCATTCATGGGCTCTTTATTTAATTGTATATATGTATGTTTAAACCCATGCACATAACCCATAGCTTGGGGTGACCAACTCAGACAGATCTCGATCTGTAACAATATTCAAAGTTCAAATTCATAAGGTCCGGGACCACTTTTTAAAATTACACAGTGGTATCCTCAGGAGGCCTAAATCCACTGTGTATAGTTTGATTTGGGAGATTGTAGACTAATCGAGAAGGTCAATACCCAGGGGAGGCCTAATAGGCACATAATAAGGAGTTGCTTGTTGTCTGGCTTCCCTCACTGTTTATGTTCGTGTATCACCTACACAGAGTAGGCCTAATCCATCTAGCACCACCTATTCATTTCATTACACTTAACAAGCACACCGTACTTCTTTCCAATACACCAAAAATATTTGTTTCAATGGCAACTGTCGCTCTTTTAATTTTGAAGGAGACACTTGTTGCAGCCAGCTTTGCCTTTTATCTCCTTCATACATATATGAACAAAAAGTTACAACTCCTTTATCATTTTCAATGACACCGTTGCCGTTAATCACTGACGTACTCATCACTGTTCACATAATTCTTACAATATTACACAGTATTTATGTAGTTATTTCACAGCTATTATTTAGTTATTGTCAATTATACCGTTACTGGCAATCACTGGTGTTACTGTTACTCATCACAGTTCACATAATTTTTACACGTACATAGCTGTTTCACTGTTCAATACAGTGCCCTAGAACGTGCCTATAGTGTGGTACGGGGCATAGCGGTCTGGTTAACCCATGAACTGCAACCGTCCTCAATGAGTATTTTTGTATTTTTTATTTTTTTCACTCGCATAAGGAATAAACAAACTATTGAGGACGGTCGCAGTTAATGGGTTAATCTGCTCTACATAACTAACTAACGGGACATACCACCAGGGCACAGTGGTACTTTGCACTCTAACCATCATTACTGTGTTTCCTTTCGTGTTGAAGGCCTGTGTGTCATGTTGAATCAGACATGGCAGCACCGGGATCCCTTTCGGCTTGAAGGTAGGGACGGAAGGAGTTTTAGCTGGTCATATCAACCTGTCAATTTAACATGGACATGAGAGGCGCTCAATTCCTGGCAGCAGCCTCCACGAACCAAGACCACCCACTAAACTACATGGCAACACACCCACAGACACCAAGAAATATCAAAACAACACCCAGCACACGGTATCACACACAATTATTGTCCTCTCTCCCTCCCTGCCCACCCCGAACCAACTTCCAGAAGCACATCCATACTCATATCTCTCGCCAATCCATCCACTCACTCACAGACAACACGCAGCTGCATGCACGACCTCCCGAAATCCATCCTTCTGAATCCTCCCTCCCTCGCGAGGACAGAGTCCACCTGGCCAGGCTGAGATGCGGACACCATCCAGCTCTCCTGAGCTATCAGAAGAGACTGGATGACTCCGTTGTCGACGCCTGCCCGGGATGTAACACAGCACCCCATACCATTAAACACATCATAGAAGACTGCATTTCACACAACCACTTACGCCAACAACACAACCTACACTCAATGAGAGCTCTGTGGGAAAGCCCGATCGTGGCCATGGCCTTTGTCAGGGACTCTGGGCTGTTCGGCCAGGCAGCTTAGGGAACAACAACAACCTGTCAATTTATTATTTTGCCGATCCTTAACCCTTCCTCCCCGGGCTTGCCTTCTAAAGGACAGCACTGAGAGCCTGGGGGATATAGCCAAAAAACGACGTAATAGGCTAGCCCTATCTTTGTTATTTTAACTGCTAGAGAATTCTCACACATCTCAAAATGTAGCCCTGTTTCATATCTGTAGACAAGCGTTGAGTGGAGCTCTCTAGGTCAACTGGTTCAGTTGTGATGACGATTTCCGTGGAAAGAGTTTCGATGCGATGTTAGCAATATCAGACAATAACAAAGACTTGTTCTTGTTTTCCAAAACAATAACAACAAAAGTCCGACTTCTCCTCCTTGTTTTCGAAGGTGCGCGTTGCTCCGACCGGCTTTGTTTACATACGGTTCGACGCACGGCTTTCAAACCACGCTTAATAGGCTTTCAAGCTTACGGATTTTAAAATGACACCCGGGCTCCTGCCCATCTGCCGCGGTGTCATTTTAAAATGACAACCGGGCAGGAGAGGTTAAGATTCCTCCATGGAGCTACAGACAGTACTTTCCTATATGTTGTCAGTAACTCCATCAGTTGCTCCTCAAACACCCGCAGAGATATGGTCTTGGTGACTTGCCTATAGAGGATGAAGGAGTTTCAGGATAGTTATATCCAGGAGGTGGAGGAAAGCTATTTTATACCACCTGTAGCTTTGCCTTAGGCAGTTGATGGCACCAATCATCATGTCGGACTTATCAACGAGTCGCATGATGATGATCACAGCATCAAGTTTGTACACTACGTTACCTGAGCCGCGTTCCCTCTTGCCGGAATCTTGCATGGCACCTTCGTGGACGGTGGTCAGCATGTTGACATTACGTTTATTGTGCCATTCTATAGTGACTAGTCAGCATTTTCCCTGACTTCTGCATGAAGATGTCACCCTTCTTGGTCCTGGCGGGGAACACTGGCCAGTGCTTATGATTAGCACACACAAGTCCCCAAGATCCAGTCTTCTGCTGCAGGATTAGTCGGTTGAGGCTGGAGACCTGTAGTAATTGTCAGTGTACATGATGTGATTGTTCTGGAAGTAGGAATCAGAACGTTCACTACTGCACCAGAAAATTTCCACATCTGTACCGGAGTACACTAGGAAATCCAGCACATAACCCGTTTGGCAACCCCATATACTAAAAGAATTTGATGCGAAAACGATGCCTCTTCCTAGGGATGAACTGATTAAGCGACAGGTGCCCCCTGAACAGAATCAGCGAATCATCGATCAGCACTATTGTAACGGCCAGAGGTATTTCCTCATCTTAGCACAGATCGTTTCCAGGATTGGCCGTACCTTCCACAGCCTTTTATTCGGTGCCGTGGCCAGGTTGTTGGCAAAGTGCAGGTATCGCAGGATGTCAGTGTATCGGTCCCTAGTCTTGTATTTGACGAATGAAGACTTGGAGATCATTTCATCAATGATCCTAGTATTCCTGTAGAAAATGCTCTATGATGTGGGGGATAAGCATTTTCAGGGCTAGCCACACCTAAAATGTCCTCCACAGTGACGTCTGTCCATAGTTTAATCTTAAACGCCTCCCGCAGGCGGTGCGTATCAGTCCAGTTGCACACCGCCTGGAAGTTGTTTTTCTCATTGACGAGGTACTGCATCACTGATTAAGTCAAAAAATGTAGTGAAGAATTTCAACACTGGCAATGTGGCATGGCAGGGGAATTATGGCTGAACACTTGCTGCAGGGTAGACAAAGTCAGGGACATCGGGTTGTAAGTTTACCCCATCCTCCCACACAAAGGCATGAGCTCCACTGGCGCAACGACCATGTGCAGCAACCCTGGGACCACTCAAGCCCCCATGGCATAACCACGAGTCCGTCCATGTCTCTGGGAAGAAAGTAAATAAGTGGACGATGGCGACGCAGGGGTGGGGGAAGGTGGTGCCCTAGAAGCTGGAGACCTGTGGCAGCGGCGAGTGGATTTTGGTGACTGTGGAGAGGCTGGTGGTGGTGGTGGTGTGGAGGGTGGTGGTGGTGGTGACAAGCGTCAATGTTGAGGCGGGGAACACAAAGGTGGAGAGGCATGGCAAGTTACACTCACCCGCCTCCCTCTCACCTGACGAATGGCCACATCGTCTGTGGAGGTGGAGGGCCTGGCATCAAAATACCCTGCTGTAATTGTGCGGGGTGGCCGGGAAATACGCGACACAAACAAAGCCGATGCACTCGACCCCTCTATACCTTCATGTTTACCAACTACAATAACAACTGAGCAGCGGTGGCTGAGTCGGGCGGCGGAGGGGGGTGGGGGGGGAATACGAAAAACAGCATTTTTTACACCACTCTTCAAACGCGATCCAGGTATTGTAAGGTCAATCCGCGTTTTAGGAATTTGAGTAACTTTTGGAGCCCTCAATGTGGAGTAGGGTAAACACGGACTGAGAACACACGTTTTGGGGAGACTGACTGTATGTTGCTTTAACCCACCAGACCCGGTAGGGTTCTGAGGCACCCATAACAAATACCCCCCGCAGAACCCGGCAGGGCTCTGAGGCTCCGGCAGCTTGAAAGCCTGTAAGCTTGGTGTGTGAGGCGTCCGTCCGACGCATGTAAACAACAGCCGGTTGGACCGACGCCGCGCATCTCCGACCACAAGAAGGAGAGGCGTCGCTTGTTCGTGTGTGGTGTGTGTTATTGTTAAGTAGTGAAAAGTAGTGATAAGTGGCTGATATTGCCACAAAGTTCTCTCCACGGAAATCGTCATCACAACTGAACCAGTTTACTTGGAGAGCTCTACTCAACGCCATTCTACAGGTACGAAACACATCTACGCTTGGGGATGCCCGGGAATGCGGAAGCAGTCAAAATAACAAAGATACGGTAGCCTAGGCGTAGACGTTTTTCGGCCAAAACCCCCTGGGTTTCGGGGAAATTATAGAATACAATAGCCGGGGCTGGAGGGTTGAGTATATATCGGTTATCCCCTGTATATTCGATCTGCCGAATCAGATGCTCATAATCAGGTATCAGATAGCATCGGAAAAAAATGCAAAAAACAGCGATTTAGAATAGCGTTTCTATCGAATATAGGACACGGGATGTAAATCAAGTAAAATATTTTATTGTATGTTTAAGAGTTTTCCAGTGATAAATGTATGTCTGCTCTTCAGTACTGTATTATAATCTAAAACTTTCAAAATAAACAAACCAAAACTGGGACGACACTCAAAATAAACAAACCAAAACTGGGACGACACAAGATAAACGCAAAGGAGCTACTGTAATTAAAATCGCTATGTGGAAGTAACGCTTAATAAAATAATATTTGAAATAAAAGAACACAATCCACCACATAGGGTGTACATCACTACATGAGCAAGTTAATCTGGTTCCCAAGCAAACTAATCACACAAATAACAATGCACTATCGTCATGTTCAACGAATTAGTCAGTTTGGGAAGTACGGGACGTTTCGGTAAATTTTACTAAATTCTTTATGAATATAGCCAATTTTGAAAAATAATTAGGCATAGTCTGATAAATTACATTGTGATGAAGGCCTTCAAAGTTTTATAATTGCATGTCAGTGCTCTGCAATAATTGCAAATACTGTATACGCGATTTTCAATTGTTACAATTTCTGAATGCCACTAAAACTTTGCCTGAGTATGAAGAGAAGGTGGCTGATGATGAATCTGGTAACCGTCTTGGTGGTGTAATGGTTAAAGTGTTTAAAAATCTGTGTGTGATAACCCAGGTTCGAATCCCGGTGGATCACATATATGCGTTCATTAATTTCATTGGAGGTGTTTGGTGTAGGGGTGAAATTAATAAATTATAGAATATCTCAAAGTACTCCATCCAACCCTTCGGGGATCACGGCGTCAGGCAATAGATAGATAGATAGACTCCATCCAACCCCCCATCCCCGAAAGGTAAGGGGACTGTCCCCTTAGTATTGTAACCCAGATTTACCATAGTATAGGTATATACCTACCCGATGGCACTATCGTTAGTGAGTTATATTTGTATTTTTTACTATTGTTATTATAACCCCCTGGGGGTTAGGGAATAGAATATGCCCCACGTGCTTTCTGCGTGTCGTAAGAGGCGACTTAAGAGGTTGGGTCGGTGGGCTTGCGACCCCCACCCGGAAAAAATATCTAAGCAAAGAAAAACGAACGAACAGCCTCGGATGCGGACGGAACCAACGTTGACGAACCACGACCGACTAAGGACATGCCTTCGGACATTCTGAGAATGGCTACGTGGAATGTTAGTGGCATGAATGATGGCACAAAAGAGAGAGAGGTTCTGGAAGTGTTAGTGAATGCCAGGCTGGATGTATGTGGAATGACAGAGACCAAATGGAAAGGTTCAGATGTGAGAGTGTGGGAGTGTGGAATGGGTGTGTGTGCTGGAGTGAGTGAAGGAACAGCGAGAGAAGGTGCATGTTTGTTTGTAAGTAGCAAATGGAAGGAATGTGTAAGAGAGTATGGGTCTGTGGGTTCAAGGATTGTGTGGGTGAGAATGAAAGTAGGAATACAAACGTGGGTGATTGTATGCGTGTATGCCCCGACAGAGGATATACTTGAAAGAAAGAAAGAGGAGTTCTGGATGAATGTGGAGGCGTGCCTGGAGAAGTTTGACAAGAACGAAAGAATATTTCTGATTGGGGATATGAATGGTAAGGTGTGTGATAGGAAAGTTGAGGGAGTGGTGGGAGGGTGGGGGGTACCATCAGAGGTGAATGGGAATGGTAGTGCACTTGTGGACGTATGTGTTGGGAGGAGGCTGTGGATAGCCAACACCTTCTTCCGACACAGAATGATCCACAGGTACACGTGGAAACGGATGTTGACGATGAAGGATAAGACAGTGGTGGAACGAAAGTCATTGATTGATTATGTATGTGTGGATGAATGAATGAAGAAATCTGTGATGGATGCTAGGGTGTATAGGGGTATTGGAGGGGGTCTGTCTGATCATTATGTAGTGGTAGCTAAGGTTAGGATACAAAAGAAGTGGGTGAGGAGAGTGGGAGGGAGGCGAGAGGAGGGTGGAGAGGTTGCAGGAGGAGGAAGTCAGGGAGGAGAGCAGTGGAAAGACGACTAGGTGGGTTCGACCTGGAAGTTATGGAGGAAGTGGAGGAGATGAGCAAGGTGTTTAACCCTTAAAGAGCGGCGCTCGACTTAAGTCGTGCACCAATTTGCAGCAAGTTAGGAGCATTATTAAGGCTTTTAAAGGGTTAAAATAGAGTGCAAATGGCCGGGAGCGCAGCGGGCCAGACAGCGGACTCCCAGGGCTTACCGCCGCCCATTAACTCATGTTCCCTGTGTTCTCGAGAGGCCGGCAGTGTAGCCAGTAGTGAGCATAGCTGGGAAAAATATACCGATATATGCTAAACTTCCATGTTCGTGGCACCACTGCAAGAGAACCATGAGGCTACGTAGCTCGTTCTGGTCTCATTTTGAAGCTTTTAGTGCCTAGTTTTTTCCTAAATATTTTTTTTTTCATGCAGATGCTTGATTTTCCATGCAGGAAGGCCTGAATATGCCCAAATGAGCCCAAAATACCCCGCTAGACAAGGGTTAAGGATGAGATCAGTGCAGCATGTGAGGAGGTGTGTGGAGTGAGGAGAAGAGGGAGGGGAGTGAAAGGTACAGCATGGTGGACAGAAGAGGTAAGAATAGCTGTGGAAGAAAAGAAGAAAGCATATAGAGAGTGGTTGGGTAGTAGAGGGAATGAAGATTCCGAGAGACAGAAACGAGCGAGGTACGTGGAGAGTAAGAGGGTGGTGAAGAGAGTAGTGAAGGAAAGTAAGAGAAGAGTAGATGAGGAATTTGGAAGGAATCTGAGTGTAAAATGGAGGGAGAGTAAGAAAACTGTTCTGGAAAGAAGTCAAGAAAGTTAGGGAAGGTAGCAAGGGAAACAGTAAGGGTGTGAAAGATAAGAATGGGAGAATACTAGCCGAGAAGCAAGAGAGAGTCGAAAGATGGAGGGAGTACTTCAGTGAGTTGCTAAATGTAAGGAATGAAGAGCCAGCAAACATAGCTGGATATGGTATGGGAGGGAGAAGAAGAGAAGTAGTGGAGGAGGAGGTGGGGATCAGGAGGTCAGAAGTGTGGGAAGCCATGAAAAGAGTGAAGTTGGGAAAGCACCAGGAACAGATGGAGTATGTGGGGAAATGTTGAGGTATGGTGGTGAGATAGTGATAGAATGGGTATGGAAAATGTGCAAACTAGCATGGGAGAAGGGGAGTGCACCCGATGACTGGAAGACTGGCATAATAGTCCCCCTATATAAGGGCAAAGGGGAAAGAGGAGTGTGTGGTAACCACCGAGGAATATGTCTTCTAAGCGTAGTAGGGAAGGTATACAGTAGGGTAGTGATTGAGAGAGTGAGAGTGAGAACGGAGAAATGGATAGGCGACGAGCAGGGAGGTATTAGGAAGGGAAGAGGATGTGTAGATCAGATTTTTACCCTGAATTGTGTTGTGGAGAAGTATCTGGAGAAGAAACAAAAGGTGTATGTTGCCTTTATGGACTTGGAGAAGGCCTATGACAGAGTGGATAGAGAAGGTTTGTGGAAAGTACTTAGAATATACGGAGTAGAGGGCAAGTTGCTGAAAGCAGTGAAGAGCATGTATGAGGGTGCAAAGGCGGCAGTACGTGTGGAGAGTGAGCAGAGCGAGTTCTTTGACCTGAATGTTGGTTTGAAACAGGGGTGTGTGATGTCCCTGTGGTTGTTTACTGTATATATGGATGGAGTCATGAAAGAAATACTATCAAGAGCAGTGGATGTTGGTGTATCGCTGAAAAGGGAGGGAATTGAGTGGAAGCTACCTATACTGCTGTTTGCGGATGATACAGTTCTGATGAGTGATAATGAATGGGAGTTGCAGGGTCTGGTAAATGAGTTTGGAACAGTGTGCGAAAAATGGAATTTGAAGGTAAATACGGGGAAGAGCAAGGTTATGGTCTTCGAAAGGGGTGAAGTCACAGAGTGTGAGGTGAAGCTGAACGGTCAGGCTATGGAGATCGTCAACTCTTTTAAGTATCTGGGCAGTGTGTTGAGTAAAGATGGGACTATGGATGAAGAGGTGCAGGAGAGGGTACAACAGGGGAAGAGGGTTGTAGGAACGCTAAAAGCAGTAACAAGAAATAGGGTAGTCAGTATGGAAGTGAAGAAGTCCTTGCATGACAGTGTGGTAATCCCGACACTGACTTATGGAAGCGAAGCATGGACGTTGGTTGAGAGACTCAGACCAAGAGTGAGAGAAGTGGAAATGAATTACTTAAGGAGTGCGTGCGGAGTTACATGGAGGGATAGACAGACTAATGAGGAAGTAAGAAGGAGGTGTGGTGTGGAGGTAGATGTGCTGGAAAGTGTGAAAAGGAACAACTTGAGATGGTTCGGCCATATGGAACGTATGGAAAGCGAGAGAATGACTAAGAGGGTGTACGAGAGCGAGGTGGAGGGACAGAGGGGGAGAGGTAGACCGAATATGAGATGGAAGGATGGAGTGAGGAACTACATGAACGAAGGCGGTGCTGGTTGGGGGGCGGGGTGTCGACTGACTGGGGACAGAGGTGCATGGGGGCGGTTCGTTCGTGGCCACCCCATCGGGGATCACGGCGTCAGGCAATAGATAAATAGATAGATAGATTATCTTGTCAAGTTGCAAATTTGATTTTAATATAACATTTGACACTTAATGTAGTTTCTTTATTCATGCAGAGTTTAGTAAAAATTTACCAGAACGTCCCCGACTTCCCAAATTGACAAATTCCTTGAACGTGACTACAGTGCGTTGGTATGTGTGCAATTAGTTTGCTTGGGAACCAGATTAACTTGCTCATGTAGTAATGTACACCCTATGTGGTGGATTGTGTTCTTTTATTTATAAATAATTATTTTACTTAAGCGTTGTTTCCACATAGCGATTTTGATTCGTTGTTTTGTCTTTTTACTGTGTTCGTATACGTTTTGGTTTGTTTATTTTGCAAGTTTTACATTATAATAGTATAGTACTGTAGTAAGGCCATAATTATATATGTACTATTTTGTGTTACAATATACAGTTACTATATATATATATCATTAAGTGATTATCTGATGTTTTTGTATTATTACTCAGGTAAAGCAGTTTGGCAATAAAGGCCGCGGTGTGGTGACTACCAGAAAGTTTGTCAAGGGTGAGTTTGTGGTGGAGTACATTGGTGACCTCATAGATGTTCGGGAGGCCAAGGAGAGGGAGAAGAGGTACGCTCTCGACTCTTCTAAGGGATGCTACAACTACTATTTTACACATCAAAATCAACAATACTGGTAAGTTGATTGCTTTTATACTAATAACTTATGATAAATGGAATGCGGGAAATATTGTATTCTACTTCTTATTTGAGATGAATGAAATGCTGGAAGGATAATTGTTTACCGATATTTTTCTACTACAGCCATATCCCACCCAGGTGAAGTGGCTAGCTTGTGTGTAGTGTATATTGATTACTGCTGTACCGGTAACATGACGTAACTATGGACAGGGAGGTAATTTCGGACATTCTGGAAAAAATATATAATGGGCATTTATGGGATAAATACATGATGTTGTGGAAAAACAAGTAAGTCTGCGGTGTTCTTCCATAATGCAGAGCCATTTTTCCGTAACTGTACCTTATACATATGTAATTGAATTGGGGTTGTGTGGGACAGGGATCTGCCTTGCTTAGGCCAATCGGCTTTCTGCAGACTCCCATTTTCTTATGTTCTTATTTATCCAGAAATGTCCAAAGTATAGCCCCTTGACCGATGTTAGGCCATTTTATGGTACTGTTGGGAGTGGTTATGGTTGTGAGTGTTTTCTGTAACCTGTGTAATAATTTCCATGTACTGAACAGATGAAGGCATTCACATTGGTCACACTTATATGACGCACAAATACATACAGGTCTCCCTCACTATCCGATGCCCCTATTTACGCTATTATAGTTTTTTAGGTGTTTGGGCTTGGGTTTTGGATGGTCGGAGAACGCATCCCCATTTACCCACTATCCGATGCCCCTATTTACGATATTATTATATTTTTTTAGGTGTTTGGGCTTGGGTTTTGGATGATCAGAGAACGCATCCCCATTTACCCCATTAATTTAAGGGTTCGCTATACGATTTTTCTATTTATGATCGGGTTTTCAGGAACGTAAGCCAATCGTAAATCGGGGGAGACCTGTATTTGCAAGTTTTACATTATAATATAATGATTGACCTCCGTTGTGTGTGACGAGGTACTGTCCGTAAGCCACATTCTAACCTCTGTTGCACTTCTTCGTCACCCAGATGCTTTGTAGGTTTTACTTTCCAAAGATCCAGATGTCTAATCTCCGATCTTATTTATTGGTTTTCGGTATTTTTTTATATACAGTACAGTACTGTATAATTCATCATGTTTTATTACTTTTGATATTCCTCTATTTATATTATAATTTGTTGATGTACTGCTGACTAATCTTAATGGGGCTCACCTGCTTTTTTTTTTATCTTTCTCTCCTTTTCTCACTTTTACTGGCTTGTATCCATTCGGCCCCATTTAGCCAACTGTTTTAAGATGTTTATCCCCATCCACGTGTTGATTTCCTCCTGTCGAGCGATAGCGAGCCAGCATTGTATGGAGAAATCCGGCTTTGCCAGAGAAATTTTTCTATCAAAAAATTTATAAATTTAGCTTGCTGTCAAAACAAATATATATACAGTACTGTATATGCTGGCTCGCTACTGCTCGCCAGGAAAATATTGACACCTGGATGGGGGTAAACGTCTTAAAACAGTAGGCTGAATGGGGCCGAATGGATACAAGCCAAAGAGAGAGGGAGATAAAGATAAAAATAGTGAGGTGGGCCCCCTTAATATTTTTTTAATGTCGAGATCCCTGTACCGATAATTTAATTTTTGTATGTAGCGTTGAATGATCTCTTCAGGTCCCAGTGCTTAGCTTTTATCTACATTTTATCAATTGACCACTTGCGAGTTTCAGGCTATAAGGAAGTTTGGCTCGTAAACATTGATATTAAACACAAATACAGTATAATTATGTAAGTTTCTGATGGATAAATAGTATGTTGAATTTGGTTTTATGTATTAACCCGGCAAGTGCGGATCTCCTTATAAGAGTTTTACCGCTGCGCTGCGGAACTCCTCATATAATCCAAGGCCTAAAAAATAAACATTTAAATCAGCCCCGTATAATTTTTGTTGTTGTTAATTGCCCTTTGGCCATGCCAAATATCACTCCTCCACATCCCCTCCTTCCACCCTTCCCCCCCCCCTCCCCCCCCCCCCGCCCCTTCAATTATCACCTTTTATCCCTGTTATTCCCTTATTCTTAGGTATATTTTCGTGCTAACATTAGCGAGTTGCTAGCAGGGCGTGGTCATCTGTGTTACCAAGCGTGGGAAAGAGCGAGAGAGAGACTACCACGCAACAGTGTCTCTCCAGCCTTCATGATGGCTGGCTGGCTGGCAGGCTGCCTCAGCCATAAGTTATGTAACTCCCGGCCTCTATCGCCGATTTTGACCATCCAAACGCTGTTTCCACTTGTTTTATTGTTGTAACAGGTTAATACCTTTATAATCAACGTAAAATAGGCGCATATGGATAAGTATTAATTATATTTATGGTACGATGACGATTTGAGTTTAGGAAACAGTCTAAATACCTCCGCACAGGGAGGGGTGGCCAATACCCTACCTACGCAGGGGAGAGGTTAATAAATGTACTAAAACCGTATTGTAGCTGGTTATTCTGATAAATATCGATGTCTACAGCTCCAACTTCCTTATAGAATGAAACTCCCAAGTAGTCAATTGACCACTTGCAAATTTCAGGCTATAAGGAAGTTGGAGCTGTAGACATCGATATTTTACAGTTACGAGCTGATATACAGTTGTAGTGGACATGTAAATTCATTAACCCCTCCAACCCGGATGGGCTCTTGAACGCCCATAACAACCTCGGCCCGCGCAACCCGGAAGGGCTCTTGAACGCCCATTGCTTGCATGCGTGCTTTCGAATGCCGCGCGTACATTTTCGGTACCGTGGGACGGTAGGTGGCGCCACCAGGCGTAAACTACGCCACAGCAACAGTATCTACCCCGACGCCATCATGGACAGTACGCCAAATAGTGATTCCGCTGTGTCCGATACCGTGCTTCCTACGACGCCCTTGCTTGTTCGTCGCGCCTTACCCCGACGCCATCGCCTAAATGTGTTATCTCCCGGAGGTATTGAGACTTTATGAGCGAGCTGATGCCAAGCATAATGTTGATGATGAAGTCAGTGACGACTCCAGTAATTATAAGTCGAGTGATTATGGCCATGAGAGTGACAAAGAAGAGCAATTCCTGGGATTTGCGAGAGAACATGACAGTGATGAGAGTGATGAAGGTGATGTACCAGTTGTTGAGGAAGCTGGTTTACCTAAAGACAGTGAACTTGAGAGAGTGAGCGAGTGGGAGAGTTCAAGGTCACTCACCAAATTTCGCTTAAGTGACACGACGCCAAGCCCTTCCTCAGGTAAATCGCCTTTCAAGCTACATTTGTATAAGCAGAAAATACTTGAGAAGGCGGCCGCGGCAGCTAGGGAACAAGCAAAACTACTTGGTGAGGATGAGGCTGTGAGTGAGGGTCAGCGTGGTGACCCTTCTCATCCGCCATTGTCTCCCTTATCTACCCACGCCACCCAAGATGCCCCGGATGCCCCGCATTCTTCCCCACCACCCCCACCATTGCCAAGGGTTGAAGACCCCACACTTTCGGCCTATTTGCCTCCTAGGTCCCCCGACAGGAGACATACTGCTGCCGAAAAGGGGAAAGGTAGGAAATATACCAAGAAAATTAAGAAAAGTAAGAGAGTTTTGTTCGAGGCTCCCGCGGCGTCCACCCCGGCCGGCCCCAGCCATACGTCCCCGCAACTTTCCCCACGGTCCTCCCCACCTCTCCCGCCTTCAACATGTCTTCCTGAAGAAGTCTTTGAGCTCGCATCACCAATACCTGGGCCTAGTGACAGTGAAACATTGCTTTCTGTCACTCGTCTCAGGCCAAGGAGCCCGGGACCTCGGGGGGACACAGCCTCACCTGCCACTCCTTCCCCACCTCGCCCACCCGCACGCCGCCCACGCATCACTGGTTCCCCGCCAGATTATGTGGGGGCCACTGATGATGAAGGGCACCTCTCTGAAGACTCTGGCCATGATTACATAGGTCCACCGTCAGGGCAAGATGACCACTCTGACGATGACTATATGGACATCGACGACCCTCGACCCATCCGCTTGGCCCGGCGTCGTGCTGCCCGTCGTGCTGCCCACCGCCCTAGGGCGCGCGCCTCCCGAGTTGGCCGTGGGCGTGCTGGGCCACCAGCTGGAGCTCCTCGTCAGCGTAGACAAGACCCATTCTACGTTTTTCAGTGGCAAGACGTAGTTGATGAGGATGGATACAACCCTGATGTGCCAGCTTTTGATGAGGTACTGGAGGGTTCAGGCGTTACCCCCAATTTTCCTGCAGGCCCCAATGCTCCACCACACGAACTGTTTGAGGCCTTCTTTGATGAGGAGGTGGTAGGCTATGTTGTCAAAGAGACAAATAAGCAGCACCAATTCCAGGTCCACTTTTTGGGAAAGGTGACCAAGGGCCACATGAGGCAGTGGACCCCAGTGACTCATAAAGAGTTCATGGTGTTCCTGGCACTCACCATGCTAATGCCTCATGTCAAGAAGCATAGGTTGCCTGACTATTGGATCACCAATGATCTGATATCCACCCCTGCCTTCGGGAAATATATGTCTCGCGACCGGTACCTTGATATCCTCGCAGCGCTCCATCTTGTCACCAACCTTGACGTCCACCTCCCAGACAAGCTGTGGAAGATTAGGACGTTGTATGAGATGATGCGAGAACGCTTCACCTCCTACTTCAAGCCCTTCCGCAAGGTCGTCATTGACGAGTCTCTTGTGCTGTTCCGGGGAAAACTCAGCTTCCGGCAGTACATCCCCTCAAAAAGACATCACTTTGGCATAAAATTCTTTGTGCTGTGCGACTGCCAAACTGGCTATGGCCTGGACTTCCTGGTCTACAGCGGGAAGGAAGGGGACTTGCTTGTGGACCCCCTCATTGGCTTTGGCGGAGCAGTGGTGCAAGCCATGATGGACCGCTACTTTCACAAGAATCACGTCCTCTACACGGACAATTATTACACGTCCCCCACTCTCTCACAGTACCTGCATGAGCGCAAGACGGGGACTGTAGGCACAGTACGAGGGAAAAGGAAGGGCATGCCACCTTTCCCTCCAAAGACCAAAAAAGGTGATGTGTTCAAGAAGAAGTCGGGGCCCATTCTGGCTATCCACTGGCACGACCAGCGGAAGGTCAACCTCCTGACCACCATCCACAAGGGGGAAATGGTGGAGACTGGCAAGGTGGATCGCCGCACCCAGGCCAGGGTGACCAAGCCCGATGCTGTCCTGGACTACAACATCAACATGAGGCTGGTGGACAAGTCCGACATGCAGATAGGCTTCATTGACTGCCTGCGTACCTCGTGCAGATGGTACAAAAAGTTCTTTCTGCATATGGTGGACATGTCAGTTCTGAATGCCTACAACATATACAAGCTTCGGAATGTGAACACACCCATGAAGTTCAATAGCCTGCGGAGGTTCCAAAAGCAGGTGTTGACGGAGCTCCTGGAGAAGTATGCTATGCCACAGAGGGCAGTGGCACATCCTGGGCCCGCCGTTATTGACCGCTTGCAGTGTGCTCAATACTTGATTAGGCACAGGCTTGGTTCCCTGCCTCAGAATGAATCCGGAAGAACACAGCAGAAGCGGTGCCATGTCTGCTACAACAGCAGGGTGAAGCCGAGGTCAGGTAAAAAGTCAACCCTGGAGTGTGTGGAGTGCAAGGTGGCACTCTGTGCTTTAGAGTGCTTCTTTGATTACCACTCCAAGCTGGAGTTCTAATAATCATACTGAAATTGCCAAATAAAATGACAATATGTACACTATAATTATATATAGGCAAAAAGTGGAAGAAAACCAATGTATTGTAATACAAAAGTCATGTATTATGAGAACATTGATACAAATACAATTACACCATAATAATATGTGAAAGTGACACATATGTATATACCAAGTGACATTCATATAATTAGAACCTATAGAAATATAGAAATCAGTGAAAAAAGACACAATAAATTGTATATAAAACGTTTACAAATCATATAACTAAGTGAAAGTGACACAAGACCTAATATTTGATGGCCAAAGTATAATAAATACCTGTGATAACGAATAATCAGTGCCTAATACAACAATAACCTACCTCAATTACTAATAAAATGTACGGTATCGAGTGAAAATGAGCATTATCAGTGACAGTGACACTCTCTAAAGCATATTTGTCAAAGTGAAAGTGACACAAGACCTAATATTTGATGGCCAAAGTATAATAAACACCTGTGATAACGAATAATCAGTGCCTAATACAACAATAACCTACCTCAATTACTAATAAAATGTACGGTATCGAGTGAAAATGAGCATTATCAGTGACAGTGACACTCTCTAAAGCATATTTGTCAAAGTGAAAGTGACACAAGACCTAATATTTGATGGCCAAAGTATAATAAACACCTGTGATAACGAATAATCAGTGCCTAATACAACAATAACCTACCTCAATTACTAATAAAATGTACGGTATCGAGTGAAAATGAGCATTATCAGTGACAGTGACACACTCTAAAGCATATTTGTCAAAGTGAAAGTGACACAAGACCTAATATTTGATGGCCAAAGTATAATAAACACCTGTGATAACGAATAATCAGTGCCTAATACAACAATAACCTACCTCAATTACTAATAAAATGTACGGTATCGAGTAAAAATGAGCATTATCAGTGACAGTGACACTCTCTAAAGCATATTTGTCAAAGTGAAAGTGACACAAGACCTAATATATGATGGCCAAAGTATAATAAACACCTGTGATAACGAATAATCAGTGCCTAATACAACAATAAGCTACCTCAATTACTAATAAAATGTACGGTATCGAGTGAAAATTAGCAATATCAGTGACAGTGATACCCTAATAAACATATTTTATATAATTGGCCTCAAAATAACTAGAAAATATCAAATAAACATCACATTCTCAATATCAAATACTAAAATCGTCTAAGGGAGATAAATACTTTGGCGCGACGAGCGGCTAGGTGCGTCGTAGCCATGGCCGGGGCGACGCGTCCGAACGCGGGAAGAATTTGCCGCCGAAAAGCACTCGTCTTCCCGCGCTCACCATTATGCAACCAGAGGGGCTAGAGACCTCTACTCAACGCCATTCGACAGAGGAAGGTTTGTGGAACATTATTCTTTTTTATTCACAACATTACATGACATATTCATTGACTTACAGAGTAGTTAACATAGGCCAAAGATCGTCAAAACACCCGGTACCGGAGCACAGTCGTAAGCTATAGCCCCCGGGGCTGGAGGGTTAAACCAAATTCAATATAGTTTTTGCCCATTACACTAGCATTTTTGTTGTATTTTGGATAAGTTTCGATGTTTACGGCTCCAACTTCCTTATAGCCTAAAACACGCAAGTGGTAAATTAATTAATTCTACTGCTCCTCGGGTATCCATCACTGCTGAGAGGGGTTGGAGGCCATGAAGATTACTACACTTTTTTCTTGTTTTTTTTCAGCCGATGATAAATTCCTATCTCTCCATCATGCTTACTACGCTATTACTATGATTGTGTAGCGAAATGTGTTGTTTAACCCTTGTCTAGCGGGGTGTTTTGGGCTCATTTGGGCATATTCAGGCCCTCCTGAATGATCAATCAAGTATCTGCATGAAAAGAAATGTATTTGTATGGTTGTCATGTGAAGCTACAACAACCTTGATAATCCTTTCTTGCACAAGGATGTAGAATAAAAGTCCAGAGATAAGTTTATAGGTTCTTATTAGCCAAAGGTATACAGAGCTGGGGTGGCACTGATATGCTGAGTGCCGACCGGATGTTACTGATGAAAACATGTGCAGCGGTGCCGGATATATTTGGTGCAACGCTGCCGATACTACAGAGTACGGTATATTATCATGGGATATTAAACAATGATAGTATTGCCCTGAAAGTACATGTGTGTATGTTGCAATATGATTAAGGCATGTGTACACTCTGTATATATGTTGTGTGTGCACTTAACCTATATCAACAGTATTCAGCAAAAAACTAGGTGCTAAAAGCTTCAAAATGAGACCAGAACGAGCTACATAGCACTCGTGGTTCTCTTGCAGTGGTGCCACGAACATGGGAGTTTAGCGTATAGCGGTATATTTTCCCCAGCTATGCTCACTACTGGCTACACTGCCAGCCTCTTGAGAACACAGGGAACATAAGTTAATGGGCGGCGGTAAGCCCTGGGAGTCGGCTGTCTGGCCCGCTGCGCTCCCGGCGATTTGCACTCGATTTTAACCCTTTAAAAGCCTTAATAATGCTCCTAACTTGCTGCAAATTGGTGCACGACTTAAGTCGAGCGCCGCCAATAAGGGGTTAATATGAAAACTTGGAAATAATATGACACAGACATAGCAGTTAATTGCTCAATAGGTGGCATTCTGAGAGTGAGGGTCCGAGTCTAGGAGGTGAGACAGTGAGACAGCAAGGCAGCTTCAGAGATCGAGCCGTGAGTGGGCAACTAAGCCCCATGCATCCTGCAAAGGCAAGTTGACAGGGGCTGGCTGCAGCTAAAAGTGCTTCATATGTCTCACCCCCTAGACTGGAACGAGACCTCATGGTCTTCACCGTTCAATGTAGAACGGTTGAATGTACAGGCTCTCAGCCTATGCCCGAGAGGGAGCAGTTAGAATATAGAAGAAAAAAAATACAAAATATGTATCATATTTTTCCAGTAAGAATCAAGAAAACAGATGCTAAGGAATTCAATTTACCATCAGCTGGGGAAAAAAAAAAAAAAAAAAAAAAAATATATATAACAAATATACAGTCAGGTCTCGATATACATGCGTTTTGTATACACGGATTCGTTTGGACACGGTAACCCCCCAAAATTCCAAAGTCGGCCACAACACAGAAGGAAATTGTATATGCGGACATTTGCGACGGGGGTCTTGCTGCAACTCCGGGCCGGCACCGGACTTTTCAGCACCGCGCGGACTGTAGCAGACGACACAAAACACACTGTAGTATGGTTTGTTTACGTTGTAGGATATTGCGTGGTTGACTCGCAAATAAGTCAATAGCAGGTCTAAAACATTTCTTATTGATGCTGTTATTGCCTGCCTGACA
This sequence comes from Paralithodes platypus, assembly GCA_032716605.1. Classification (NCBI taxonomy): domain Eukaryota; kingdom Metazoa; phylum Arthropoda; class Malacostraca; order Decapoda; family Lithodidae; genus Paralithodes; species Paralithodes platypus. The sequence goes on from CM064573.1 coordinate 74,519,947, forward strand.
TGCAAATGTGTTTTTGTTGCTGATTTAATGTCAGCTTAAGGTAGGCTAAAGGCTCAAATAGGGGACTTTGAGAAAGTGGCTGGAACCAATTTAATTAATTCCCATAAGGCCTGTTATTTCTAATTAAAATTTAAAACTTGCAAACTAAACAAACCAAAACTGGGACGATACAAGATAAAGGTAAAATATCTTATCAAAATCGCTATGTGGAAATAACGCTTACTAAAATAAAATTTATGAAATAAAAGAACACAATCCACCACATAGGGTGTACATTACTACATGAGCAAGTTAATCTGTTTCCAATACACGGTTTTGATATACACTGCATGTACAAGGTACGAATTAACCGTATATATCGAGACCTGACTGTACACTCATACTTTAATGTGAGGACTCAATCTCTGTCCTGCATTTGAGTGTACAATGCTCAATTCAGGCTCCGAAGAGTTCTGTGTGTTAATGGCTGGAATTCCAAAGGCAAGCTCCAGAAAATAAGAACAAAATTCAAATTTAAGCTATGTAGGGTTTAGAGAATATTGTGCTGTATTTAAGAAAGCAAGAGTGTCTGTATCTTAACCCTCTCAGTATCCGAGCTTTACTTACGTAAGTTATGATCAGGATTTTTTTTTCTCATTAATAAAATCGTCTATCCCAACAAATTCCTAAATCGTGCCGCCAATTTTTTTTTTTTTTTTTTTTTACCAACGCTTGTTTTTCACCCATAATTATCGTCTTAACTGTACTTTACTATGCATCAGTAGGCGATACACTATTATATTAGTTAAAGAAAAAACATGAAACTTCAAATAATTATTGTGAATAATGAATTAAAATGTAAAACTTGCAAACTAAACAAACCAAAATTGGGACAAGGACAATATAACGTCAAATTAAATTATCAAAATCGCTATGTGGAAACAACGCTTACTAAAATGAAAATTATTAAATAAAAGAACACAATCCACCACATAGGGTGTACATTACTACATGAGCAAGTTAATCTGTTTCCCAAGCAAACTAATCGCACATATAACAACGCACTATCGTCACGTTAAAGGAATTAGTCAAGTTTGGGAATACAGTATTAGGAATAACTGGGGACTGAGGTGCATTGGGCCGTTTCGTTCGTGGTCACCCCTTTGGGGATCACGGCATCCGGCAATAGATAGATAGATAGATAGGAATGTTTCCCAAATATAATGATGATATGGTGATTTTCCGCTCTCAAACTCAAGATAATTCGGAAACTCACATAATAACTACCTGTACTGTTTGTGTTTGTAATATTAAATCACAAGTCAATTTTCTACTCTTTTCGGTGGTTAATTCAGAAATATTCTATCATCAATATTGGATTATACAGTACTGTATATACATATTCTAAAGTGGTCGTTTGCCGCTTATATAATACGGCTGTCAGGCTGATAATATTTACTCTGTCGGCTTTACAACATAAGAATTACTTTTTATACAATATATTATACATTCATAAAATGAGGAAAGGGTATTGGGAGATGGTATCTCCCAAGTAGCAAGACTTGTCCACCATCTCCAGAGACTCTTTGCCAAAATTCACAAAATCGAGCTGGTCATTCAACACGAGCTCACCTTTGCATACAAATTTCTTTTCTTCGGCAGAGGTCCCTTTATTCTAATACAGCGCTTCTTCCCATGGTGTGCCCAGCAATAGCACACGCTACACTGAATTTAGTTAGGGTCCACCCCTTTTCTGCATACTACTCTTAGGGGCAGTATGCACCACATTTTTCAACATTTCCAAACCCCAGTATACAGTATTTTCATGTTACATATTCGGTTATTCAAATTATGAGGAATTATTATAACATGTTTTTAATTGACATTTGTGCAATTTTTACTGATTATGAGTTGTGGATAATTTGTTTCTTTTTAGATCCATTATTTCAGAAATTATTCACATATTATATAGAGACCAAATAACATACACTTTTAAGTTTGTGCAATAGTTTTTCATTCTCAATAAGGGTCATAACTTCTCTACTTTCTGGGCTATTGAACCATAATAAAAGTAGGGGAAAGGGAGGGAGCGCCCCCGACAGTGACTAACAGTCTGATGATGATGATGATGATATGATGGACAATATTTCTGTGTTCTCTGGTTTCGATGAGGACGATGAACATGCTGGGTGACATGGAGAGGCCTATGTACGAGCTGTAGCACAAGGCCCAGACAATATTTCTGTGTTATCTGGTTTCGATGAGGACGATGAACATGCTGGGGGACCTGGAGAGGCCTATGTGCGAGCTGTAGCACAAGGCCCATCAACTTCATCAGAGTTGGGGTCTCGGCGGGGCGGGGGGAGGGAGTGCAGCGGCGGGGATATCTACCTGTAAGCCACCCCTGAAATTGTTAGAAATTGGAGCACTTTGTAGGAGCATTTTGAAGACACATGTAAAGCTAAATTGAAAAAAAAAATAGAGCTTTGATAAATTATAAATATACTGTATATTTAGTCCAAAACTTTCCAACAAGTAAATGTAGCTAAATTGAAAAATATTGAGCTTTGATAAATTATAAGTATACTGTATATTTAGTCCAAAACTTTCCAACAAGTAAATGTGAATAAAAGCAAAGTGATGGTAATAGAAAGAGATGGAGACATAGTGTGTAACATAGATTAATGGAGAACAGCTTGAAGTAGTAGTAGAATTTATGTACACTGTATATGGGAGTCATGATTGAGAAAAGGGGAATATGTACAAGAGAAGCAGAAAACAGTAACGCAAGGAAGAAAGATAGCTGGAGCAATGAAAGTCTTGTTTAGAAGCAAAAACTTGAGTATGGAAGCAGTGAGAGGATTACATGAGGGTGTGTTGGTGCCGACATTGATGTATGGATGTGAAACTCTGGTATGGCATAATAATGAAGTCACGAGTAAGAGCAGTTGAAATGGTTTTGCTGAGAAATGCATGTGGAGTTCGTAGGATAGACAGAATAAGAAGTGTGAACATAATGGAGGCATGTGGAGTTAAGAAGTCCGTAGAATAAAAGGAAAAAAGAATTTGTTCTCAGATGGTATGGTCACATGACTAGAATGCCTGAAGAAAGAATAGTTAAAAGGATCTATGTAAGTGAAGTGTAAGGAAGAAGGCTGCGTAGAAGACCTTTCTAACCGAACCTAGGTTAAGCTCACCTACTCAGGACTTAACTCAGGTTAGGTTGGTTACACTAAGTATAATAATGCTATGGACCTATGGTCGCATCCTATGATATATGCTATACTTAATGGGTCTTGTATTTCCAGCAGCATGATACAAATGTATTTCAAGTAAAGGCATATCTTGCATAACCTAAGCATAGCTAGGTTGAAATTTTGAATGACCTGCATAACCTAAACATAGCCAGGTTCAACCAGGTTGAATGACTTAAAATCCTTCAAACTCTGTGTATCCAGGCATTTCGACCAGAACATACCTTGAATTCTGCATTCTGTTTTTATTTTATTTTTTTACACTTGTTACAGACAGTTCCCTTTCCAGCATATAGAAATATATATATATATATATATAACTTTGACCTAAACCAATTGCTAAAGAGTCAATTTACCTACAAAATGGCATAACACACTACCTGTATGTAGGCACTTAGGCTGTTGGATATAAGTTAGCAGTAGAGACGAATGCAAAATACTCAAGCATAGTAAAGACAAACAGCCACTGCCAATTTTCTGTCTCCCCCTCCCCTAAACTAAACCTAATAGTTGGTACACTTCCCTTTGAATTTGCTATTTTTTATAAACTGATCGTGGAACGGACAAAAACAGTCATTGAACTTATTGTGGTGGATTGTTTTCTTTTATTTATAAATTATTATTTTACTTATTTAAGCGTTTCCACATAACGATTTTGATTAGTTATTTTGTCGTTTTACTGTGTTCGTATACGTTTTTTTTTTTTATTTTGCAAGTTTTACATTATAATTATTGAAGTGGTTAATGTACCGGTACTCAAAATTCATATAAATTAACTCCTTACTTGCAGGGTCCCTCCGAGCGAATGTCAACAATACCAGAAATCAATATTGGAGAAAAAAATATATTTGTAATTGTTATTTCTCAAAGTTGTAGTTGTTATTCCATGCAATTCAAAAGTAGAAATATATAATTGTGTATTTTCAGCAACACAGACAATAGTATAGCAATTTCTATGAAATATACGATTCATAGAAAACCAGATGTTCATGAATTTCAAAGGGTATCTATTTACTATCACAGTTTTCAGATGAAATTTATAAAATTCCTTTCAAAATCTTTGCTCTTGATATTTGAAAAATAATAAATAATAAAATAAATAATAAATTAATACAGTATATAAATAAATATATATTGTAATATTTGGCGGCCTCCACAACACCCGGCAAACTAGGGGCCTCCACAATGTGAAGGCCCCCAGTTTGCCCCATGTTGTGGAGGCCCCCTGGGCAGCTGCCCACTTTGCCCACTCTTAAATCTGGCCCTGCAAAGACCCCAAAAGACTCCTGTAGAAGGGACCCTATAGTATACTGCCAAGGGCAAAGTATTATATAAGTGGCCTCGGCCTCTTACAGCCTGAACAATAAGCATGAGTCTATGCATATGAAATTCTATGAAATATGCCTTAGCAATTTCCAAACAGATGGCCATTCACTTTTTACTACTACTGCAGAAGGCGCCGATTCGCTGGGCACCCATAATTTTTTTTATGAAAAGGGCCTCGTTACAGCCTAGAGGATATATCCAAGTATATGCATGTGTAAGTTAATTAAATTTTGTTCAGTAACAACCGACAAATAGCAAATTTTGATAAAGTGTTGCACTACTGCAGAAGGTGGCTATTTGGGGGGCACCCAGGGCGGACTTGAAACAAAGGGCTCCATTACGGCTTAGAGGATAAATCATTACAAGTAAGGTCATTAAATTTGGTTCAGTAATAACCGAGAAAAAGTAGTTATTTATAAACTCGCACTACTGTACTGCAGAAAGTTGTGATTTGAGGGGTGCCCAGGCCGAAATTTAAAAAAGGGCTCTGTTATGGCCTAGAGGATAGATCAGCGTATATGCTTGTCAAAAATAATTAAACTTGGTTCAGTATTTACCAAGAAATAGCACTTTTTAATAAGCGTCGTTAACAAGAAGAACGACAACATGAGTAAGCCCTAGAGGTCCTCACTTCACACGGATCTAACAAGAAGAAGAACAACAACAACGACGACATGGGTAAGCCCTAGGGGTCTTCGCTTCGCACGGACCTAACAACAACAACAGTAATGCTGAAGCCCAGGTAACTGCAGTGTTACAGTTTGAGATTCCCCTCTCTGACTCTGCCACCAAGAGTTAATAGTTTATAGTTTATTTTAATAAATTATAGAGAAATAGTAAATAAGTTTTACTCTGGCAGTATTGACGCCACCGAGGAGAGTGGGTACCTGGGTCGACTGGTGAACCACTCCCGTAACGGTAACCTGGTGACCAAGGCGGTGGAGGTGTCCGGGCAGCCCCATCTCATTCTGCTGGCCAAGAGAGATCTGGAAGCCGGGACGGAGGTGTTGTACGACTATGGTGATCGGTCCAAGGAAGCTCTGGAGCATCACCCCTGGTTGGCCTCGTGATCCCCGGCACAGGCATGTTAGATACGCCAGGATCACAAACACTCTACCCGCGAACAGTATCGGAGCCATTGAATCAGTCATATTTTGCTGTAGTCTATTATTCTAGGGTTTGTTTACTCTATTCTGATAACAAATTATGTATAATCTACTACAGTTTGTTTACTAATTTTATTTTCATTGTCATAGCAGATAAATACTGTATCAAATAGGTAAACCCCTATCTTTCAGACGAATCGGGGGAGGCTACTGTATATCTAACAGTTCGACATTTCCAGCATTGTTAAACACGTTCTTTCAGATTTTGTCCTAAAGAGAGCGGTGAAGTCCGGACCACATACCTAGTCATGGGTTTCTAGAAATCCTTGGTTCGAAAGAGGGGTTTTACTGTAACACAAATTCCTCAATATTATAATAACTTGTAGCAGATACCACTACCAGGCTCCAATATAAATTCGCTGGTAGAACTGCTAGTTTGTCACCGGCTTAGAACACTTCACGCACTCGCCTCAATTAGGAAGGTTATGGTGTTATTTATTTATTTTATTTTTCCAACCCAACTGCTTACTATCTCGTAGCAAGTAGCGGGACAATAAGTTTGTTTGGAGGGACATTTTTGTAATGTTACAACCTGGCCTTGTGCTCCATTACTTGGGCGTGTTGCATCACATTCCCTCATCAGTGGGACCGAGGTTAGGGTACGTTAGGCAATATGTATACGTTGTTTCAAGTAGTGTGCAAAATCTATAAACAAAAAATACCCACAAAAATGTAAAGTTAGAATAATAAACTTTGTATCCTAATGTACGATAGTTATGGTACTGTACATCTATTACTCTAACTTTGCTTCTTTTATTGTGGTAATTATTTATCGATACTGTGTACTAGTTGGAGCACTGCATATGAATTGGTTAGTCTATCCTAATGAGGGGTAGAATTTACACGGCCAGGTTGTAAAAGTTGATGCCAAGAATAATTGAGGTCTTAATGTACAGTCGTAAGCCAGAGTTCCTTCCCACCAATGCTCTGTAGGAAGTCCAAGCCAAGGCTAATAAATGATTGATTACATGAATAATTGTACAGTATAAAAATTGTGATAGTGGGAAGGAGGGCAGGAATTACAGTTATCCAAGCATTTATCATAATCATCTCAGACGCCTTGCTTACTCCAGGAAAAACCCTGCGGAAGGATGGCCATTGCAGAAGTGCCTCCAAGTTGCATTGTATTGGAAGTATATGTTCAATATATATATATATATTTTTTTTTTACCAGTCATTCAAGTTGCTAATAGCTTTGACTTCATTCAGAGTTAATGATGGGAAGGAACTTTGTCTTTTGCCTGTGCTCTTATGGAGCCTATTTTGAGGTTCATTGGGGTTTGCTGTCTGTTGAAAATCACTTAATGATGTCCGGTATACCTCCAGAGGTCAGTATTATATGCTTTAAGTGAAGTATGTTAGTTAAAGGAATTATATACCCAAGGCGTTTTTTCACCCAGTCTGATATTAAGTTGAATTTGACTCATTTATTCCCCTTGCTGAAGTTTATAGATCATTCTTATTTTTTTATTATTTGGAATTTTGCATTACAATATACAGTATATATTTTTTTTAACTTCACAATTTCATTAATGATTTTTGTACTTATAACCAGTTGAAGTCTGGAAAATTAGTTTACCCCTTTGACCCTCATAACCCTTTCAGTACGACCACACCTTTTTACTGGTCTTCTGGCTATCATTAGACTATTTTTGATAACTTAAGAAAAATATGTAGGAGTTGAGAGATTAATTGAGATCCTTTCTAATATTTGATAACTTAAGAAAAATATGTAGGAGTTGAGAGATTAATTGAGATCCTTTCTAACCCTATATATTTTGTTATGTAAGTGTCGAAAGGTTAATTGAGATTCTTCCTACCCCTATATATTTTGTATGTTGTCCCTAAGTTTTATAAAATGGTGTAGTGTTATCCAAAAGGTAATGAAAGCATCGTAGTGAATGGGTTAACCTGTGATGAATCCATGTCACCTCTTATGTCGGAGCCTTCTGTACGCCAAACAACATATATAACAGTTGTCCCACCTTCACACAGTCAACTGTATTTCCTCTCCTGGCATAAGGATAAAGATACTCCTCACCCAAACTGAACAAAGCTAAAATTTGAAAGGCTTGGTTTATGTTATAACATATTATTAGCGAGATAATTAAAATTGAATCAATAGAAGTAGAACCTGACTTTGACAGTTCAGGGGACAGAATCTACATACTGTAGTAACAAAATTTAAGTGATCATTGTAAGTTTGTAACTAATTAACAACAGTTTGATTAACCCGATCAGCGTCGCAGATTTTATTATCTCGTGATTTCGCTGGCGTCTGTCCTTTTTTTGCAGAAATAGAATCTACATATTCTATAAACATGGAAAAGTAAATAAAACAATTATTCACCGGACCCTGGAATTGGAGATAAGGGCCCCCCATTGTTTGCACGCAAGGCTAGGCGCGACCATAATTGTTTATCTTCGTTTCTTACTCCCTTTATTCACTTCTCTCTCCCATACTTCTTTGTTTTCTCATTTACCCTTATTCCAAATTCTGGAAGAAGCCGCTATTATCTTTCCTAACAATCTCTCTAGATCATGTATTCCTCTCTATCCTTCCTCCCCCTGTCCTATCTCCCTTCTTTCCTCCTACCGGTATATATTTATTCTTTCCCCTTATTGTTTTAATCTCCCTCCTCCCGAACCCCTATACCCACCTACCACCACCACTACACCTCGACCCACCTGACTGTTTATATTCCCACAGTCGGGCTCGCAGTGTTGCCACGTAGGCTCGTAGACTCGCTGTCTGGTCTAAACCCGTGGAAATAATGTCCTTGACCTTGTTCTTTCAACAAAAGTAGAATTGATAGAGAATTTGAATGTCGGTGATGAATTCAGCAACAGTGACCATCGTACAATAACTTTCAGTTTAAAGTTTACTAGTAACAAACCAAATAGCAGCATCGAGAAAGTCCCTAATTTCAAGCAAGCAAACTTTTGTAAACTTAGAGCAATGTTTAAAGAAACTAACTGGAGCTTTCTAATTAACAATAACGACATAAATACATCTTGGGAATCATTCGCAAACACTTACCTAAAAGCAGTGCAAGACTGCATACCATCAAAAATACACCTAAAAGCATTGCAAGACTGCATACCATCGAAAATACGGCGTACAGGCCATAATGACAAGCCCAAATGGTGGAATAAAGATATTTCAAACTGTCTGCTTGCTAAAAAAGTTTGCTAATGATAGATTAAAATCCTCGCAAAATGACGAAGAACGGGTGAAACTTGTAGAACTACGACGCAAAGCCAAAAAGTTAATTAAGCAAAGTAAAAAGACCCTGGAGTTACATGTTGCGAATCAAAGTAAAACAAACCCAAAAGAATTCTATAGTTATATCAGAAAGAAGAGAGTAGTTACTTCAACTGTTGGACCGTTAGTCGATGAAAATGGAGAATATACCAAAGACGAAGAACAAATGAGTAATGCCCTCAATACCTTCTTTGCATCAGTTTTTACAACAGAAGACCTCATTGATATCCCTACAGCATCGCCAATTCAGATAGATAAGTCTGATGTTCTAAGTAATATCACCATTGCAGAGAGAGAAGTATTGAAATGTTTAGATAAACTCAAGGTAAATAAAATGCCCGGACCTGATACAATCTCACCTAGAGATCTAAAGGAAGCTAAGGATGAGCTCTCAAAACCACTAACATTGCTATTCAATAAATCCTTGCAGTCTGGAACCATGTCTGATCAGTAGAAGCTAGCTAACGTAACACCGTTTTTTTTTAAAAGGCAGCAAATCCCTACCCAGTAACTATCTTCCAATTAGCTTAACCTCATTTGTATGTAAAATGCTAGAAACGCTCATAAGAGACAGACTCGTAAATCACTTAGAGGAAAATAACATACTTAATAATACTCAACACGGCTTTCGTAACAAACGTTCCTGCTTAACAAATCTCTTGGACTTCTTTCACAATATCCTCAACCTCTATGATGAGAGTAAAGCTGTAGATATTATATACCTTGATTTTCAAAAGGCCTTTGACAAAGTTCCCCACAAACGTTTACTGCTAAAACTAAAAGCGCATGGAATACAAGACGGTGTGTTGAAATGGATAGAAAATTGGCTCAGCGACAGAAAGCAAAGAGTAGTCATAAACGGTAAGGCATCTAAAGGGACCAATGTAACTAGCGGGGTACTCCAGGGATCGGTACTAGGACCAATTCTCTTTCTAATTTACATTAACGACATAGATGAGGGTCTCGCCTGTACAATCTCAAAGTTTGCTGACGATACAAAAATTGCAAATAGCGTGCTCTCAAAAGAACAAGTTGACGATATGCAACACAATCTAGATAAGTTTTCATGTTGGGCCCAAACTTGGCAAATGAGTTTCAATGCGGATAAATGTAAAGTACTGCATATCGGATACCAAAATGAGAAAGCAAACTATTCGATGAATGGCACTCAGCTTAAGAGTGTAGACAGAGAAACCGATTTGGGAGTAACAATATCGAGTAAACTAAAACCGAGTCAACAGTGTTCAGAAGTTGTTAAGAAGGCAAACAGAATAATTGGCTTTATAGGCAGGTCATTTGAGCATATATCCAAAGAAGTTATCTTAACTCTTTACCATTCCTTAGTCCGCCCTCTTCTTGAATATTGCGTTCAATCCTGGTGCCCTTATTACCAAAAAGATATAAACAAGCTAGAACGAGTTCAACGTAGAGCTACCAAAATTATACCTAGCCTAAAGAACAAACCATACGAGGAGCGTCTTAGAGAATTAAATCCATTTCCTATAACCCAGCGCAGATTAAGAGGCGACTTAATTCAAGTGTTCAAAATCATCAAAGGCATCGACAATATGAACTGTAGTAAGTACTTCACTATCGACCAATCTAATTACACGCGGGGAAACTTGCAAAATTATTGGTAAATCTTTTAACTCTCACGAATCTAAGAATTTCTTCTTCAATCGAGTTGTCAACTTGTGGAATGGGCTTCCCTGAAACGTTATAGACTGCAGCACCGTTGATTCTTTTAAACTTCGCCGAGACAAATATCTTACATCAAACCCGCGACTGACTGCGTTTGTAAATGAATAACTATGTATGATCCCCCCCCTCAGTTACTAACCCCTCTGTCCCCTACTAACTTCCTAATCCTGCCATGGACATTAGTTCCAGGGCAGTAGTTCCCGTTCCAATGTCCCCTTATCCACTCTAAACCACTGTTTGGAGGACAAGCAGCCTAGAAGGGTTACTAGACCTGTTGTTACTCTATTTCCTTTGTACCTTTGTACCTAAACACACTGGCTATAGGATCTATGCATGTGGCAACACACATTGCACCATCCCCATGGTCCAGATTTAGTGCCAAGCTGAAGGAATTTGCGCATGAAGCCAGGTGCATAGATTCTACACTCATCACGCTCGATGCACAAAACCTGAGGTACATAGATTTATGGATATGACGCTGTTTGGGTTAATATAGTAAACCACCCTTCATTCAGTTAATATTAAAACTTTAGGGTCTCTTAAGTCATTGCCTTCATCCTGCAGGCCCCAAGCTTACACAATATAGTAACTTCATAAAAAACATATAGGATGGAACAGTTTTATTAACGATGCCAATTTGTTCATGGGGCACAATAACTATAGTTACTATCATATAGAGATAATTATTACAATTATAATCTGAAAGACTAAATTTACATCAGATGAATGGCAGATGTGATACAGCTTGAGATAAATTCATAAATTTTCATTTAACACTCCTATATTATCATATTGTTCGAGAACAGCATTTTTGTGGGTCCCTAATAAACTGTGAAAAGAGTAGGTTGTGAATGTGCGTACAGAGGGTTCTGGTGAATACTACTGCCATTTACTGATGTAGAATAAAGCACATCATTATTATGGATCATATATTTTGGATATACAGTATATATAAGCCTGTAACCGTAGCACCTAACATTACCTCTAGACGTAACAAGAGTTTCACAGAATACCTTTCAAAATTCTGCTTTTAGGTTTTGTAAGCTGCTCAGTCCAGAAGAAACACTTCATTAAACTGTATTAAGCATTAACATGCTAACTTTTTATTTATCTTATCTTACTAGTGAATTGTAACTTAGATTAAACCCCTTCAGAACAATGGCATTGATATTAATTTTATTCTGGCTATAATTTAGTTTAAAAATTATCTTTAGGAGTCCAACGTTTTGTCAAGAATATATTCCTATAGATCTCCTTTAAGCTGAATGCAATACTTTTATGTTTAGCAGGTTAAAATTAAAATGATGCCATCGTACTATAGGAGTTAGTGGATTTTGTTTTCTCCAAATTCTTTTTTTCTTGACTATGGACTAATGTATTTATAGCACCTCTAACATTGTAGTTTTAAGTGTGATAGATAGTGTACTTACTGTAGATAGATAGAGGTGTAGGGGTTGCCTCGCTGTGCCATGTATCCAAAAGTTTATAATTATTAATATTTTTACTATTATTATTATTATTATTATTATTATTATTATCATTATCATTATCATTCAACTTAAGGACAAAGGCTTTTTGTAGTAGCCTGTTACTACTACTGAGGTTAAGAGGTTCATATTGTAGGCCAATTGATGGTATTATGCTGGGCACACATCCACACATATACAGTATGCCACTAGCCCCTTCAGCACCATGACACTTTTCTACCTTTGATTCTGGCTAAAATTAGATGAGTTTATGTAGTTTAAGATAGACCTTTGTTACTATGAGGGTTAATTGAGATCGTATTTACCCATTTGAGGCATATAGGTAGATTGTAAACTAAAGAAAATTGTCTTGTGGTAACCAAAATATGATGACAATTACGCAATGGTGGTAAATGGGTAGTCTGTTCATTATAGGTAGGCCAAAAATTGTGGTCCCTATCCTCTATAACTTACAAACGACCAGAGTAATCAAACTAATATCTCTACCATTTGGGAAGGGTCAGCCAGGGAATAAGTGTGGAAATTTACAGCCTATTTGCTTTGGATTATACCGGTATTTAGTCATTATATTTTGGCCTTTACCAAAGAAGAATTGCAGAGCTCGATCTACTCTACATTACTTCATAGCATGTAAAGATTAATTTAGTGCATATTTAAGAAGTGTAAAAGAAATGGGAGATTTGGCACCATCCTCACAAGTTTTTGAAAATGCCCGCCATGCGAAGGTATTCTCATTCATTCCTGACTAAAATTGTCAATTTACCATATACTGTACAGTATATACGGTAATTAATACTTATCCATATGCGCCTATTTTACTTTTAATATGAACATATGAACTTTGGAAAGCAATAAAACAAGTGGTAACAGCAATTGGCTGGTGAAAATCTTATATTTTAGCCCCGCGGTTGTAATCTGACCTTTAGCGGCGAGAGAAAAACACCCTCACTCTCTCTTGTTTCGGATGGTACTGAGCACAAGGGAAGCTCTCAGACTGGCTTGGAGGGTCGGAGATACACCCCCTCTCTCCCACGAAAATACTCGATAAATATCGGGAATAATTGAGAAAATACCTGATAATTGAGGAGGGGTGAAAAAAAGGGGGGGGAAGGGGGTGGTTGGGACACATGTGTTGGAGTGGTAGTAAGTAATGGAGGGGAATTAAATCTCACCTAATCACAAATTGAGTGCCACTGGGGTGTTTTAAAAGTGTTTTTTTAGGCCTTGGATCTTAAGAGTCTGGCCGCATTCGCCCAGTAGAACCTCTTAAGAGTCTGGCCGGAGCCCAGAGGTTAAGGGATGAGGTCACGAGGAACGGAATATTTTTTACCGTCATAGACCTATTTTACTGTAAGGCGATCAGAACAGAGGCAAGGGGTGTAAGGAAATAGCCCAAACATCTCCACTTTCTGAGAATTTAACATGGTCCTCCCGGCTAGAAACCGAGCGCTCTAGCAATGTCGCTACAGGCCACCCCTATCCTCACAAGTTTTAATTACACAGTGAATTTGACAGGGCTGGCTAGGGGTGGTGGGGAAGTTTGGGCTGTAATTGTAGAAATACAACTGGTTCAAAATGCATAAATAAAATTGATATTGCAATGATAGAAAATCAGGATACATAATTGTAATGTAAACATTGCAAATTAAACAAACCAAAACTTGGATGAACACAGTTAAAAGACAAAATAACTTATCAAATAAAGAAGCTATATACAGTATATATATGTTTTGTAAGTGTATGAAACAGACAAGATAAAGATGCCAAAAAATTGGTGTCAGAAATAAGACTAGCTGGAAAATATAATAGAAATTGATAAGCAAGAGGTGAGGTAAGTATGGAGGCATACAGGGTGTCAAACGAAAGCCAAATCCATTATTTTTCTATATTTATATGCTCAGGCCCATTTTTCCTATTTTTATTTTTTATTTTCTATTTTATTCCATTTTTTTTGGGGGGGGGGGACCTAAGACAGATAATAATAATAAAAACTATTTGTCTACAGCCTACTGGGCAAAAGCCCTCATTAGGCTGGGGAGAGGCTAAAAGCGGAAATGGGTAAAAGAATAGAAAAAATAGGGGTAAAATCAATAAAACTTGTTCATCCTAAAAAGAAAGAAAAGAAACAACATTAAAAAAGATATGACTAGAAGAAAGTATAAGATATTAGATCAGATGAAAGTTGTTAATTTCCTTAAGGAAAGCAAATAAGTTGGCAATATCAAAGGAAGGAGTGTCAGACAGGATAGACTGAAGAGAAGGCTGAGAAAAGTAACGCTGCCGCTGTCGACCATATAGTGGGCATTCGACGAGAAAGTGCAGCACAGTAATGCCTGTGTCACAAGTAGCGCACCACGGGGGAGGAGCATGTGGAGTGGCCATTAAGTGTCCATGTGTGTAGCGGGTATGACTAATTCGGAGACGAGTGAGGACGACTTGGTCCCTGCGCCTGGCCTGAAAAGAGGAAGGCCACACGGAAACCGCATCCTTGATAGCACGAAGATGGATGGTAAGGGGCTGTGAAGACCATTCATGTTGCCATGCACGATAGATGAGTTCTCGAACTACGGCCTTCATGTCAGACAGGCGCAAGAGAGGACCTGCTCCTGGACCGATACAGGCTGTTTTAGCGAGCCGATCTGCTCTCTCATTACCCGCAATGCCCACATGTGCAGGAACCCAGCAAAACTGGAGTTTCCAATTGGCCAAGGAAAGGTCATGTATTCGGCGGAGAATAGTGGAAATAAGTGGATCTCTCGTAGAAAGATCTTGTAACGCCATAAGGGCACTCAGGCAGTCACTATTAATAACCACCCGAGGGGTGTTGACTGGAAAGGAAGGGACCATATCAACCGCCCCCAACAATGCACGCAATTCAGCTGTAAAAACAGATGAATATGGGGATAAAGCCAAGCTAAAAACGGAGGCCTCTGAAACTGCAGCACAACCAACTTTCCCATCCCTCTTAGACCCATCAGTATATATGACACGGGCAGGGGCATGACTCAGCATATGCTGAAGGGCGACCCACCTCTGAACAGCAGGGAGCGAGGACTTAGAACCTTGAGCAAGGAACGTACAAACCATAGGTGATGATAAAAGCCAATACGGGATGGAGGGGTCAGCCGCCTGGAGAAGGGGCATGGGTAAATCATGGTGCATAAAGAGTCTGTGGGCCAAAACCGGAAAAGACGGTAACAATGCTAGAGGGAAGTCATCCTCCCCCACCTGGTCAAACAAGTTGCTCGCAGGTGACTCAGTAGACAGCAACTGCAGAGCAGAATTCATAATTACACGCTCTCGATGGAGGGGGAGAGGAAGCTGGCCACTTTCTACGAGAAGGCTCGTAATGCGAGACGACTTGAAAGCTCCAGTGCAAAGCCTGATACCAAGATGATGGACAGGATCCAAGGTTTTGAGCGTGGTCTGGGAAGCTGTGCCATAAATAGCACACCCATAATCTAAGACGGACAAAACCGTGGCCGTATATAACATAAGGAGGGTCCGACGATCAGCACCCCAGGTAACATGGTGACATTTCTTCAAGACGGTAAGACGTCTTAGGCACCGCGCCTTAAGGTCTTTTACATGGGCAGACCAGTTAAGATGTGTGTCAATGATGAGTCCCAAGAACTTAACCTGACCAGAAAATAGTAGCCGATGTCCAGACATTGAGAGGGAGATAGTCTGACCATGTAGGTGACGTTTGTCACGATAAAAGAGAATCGCCTTGGTTTTCTCGCTGGAAAATGTAAACCCCGTAGAAGACGCCCAACGGGTAACGTCCCTCAAGACAGTATTAAGGCATCGCTGTATATGAGATAAACTGGGTGAGGTATAGTAAACTGCGAAATCGTCCACATAAAGGCTGTGGGAGACTTGAGGAGGGAGGCAGGACACCACCCCGTTGATGGCGATTGCAAATAGCGTGCTACTAAGAACGCTCCCCTGAGGGATGCCCATCTGAAGAGAGTGTAGGCGAGACAGGGTTCCATTGACAATCACTTGGAAAGTCCTATCAGAGAGGAAACCCTTCAAAAATCGGAGAAGTGAGCCACGCATGCCAGACTCTTATAAGATTCGTAGAATTCGATAGCGCCAAGTCGTGTCATAGGCCTTAGTGATGTCAAATAAAATAGCCACGGTGGGGTGACCCAACACGAACCCACGCCGGACTTGATCCTCCAAACAGGCCAAAGAATGAAGCGTGGAGCGTTGAGGGCGGGACCCAGACTGTGATTGAGAGATGAGATTATGGTTCAAAGCAAAGTATAAGAGCCGAGGGTGCACCATCTTCTCAAATAATTTGCTTATGCAGGATGTCAATGAAATCGGGCGGGAGTTGGTGGGTAAACTAGGGTCCTTGCCTGGCTTCGGAATGGGGACTGTATAAGCATGTTTCCAATCAGGAGGGAAGTACCCATGCTGCCATATTTGGTTAAAAACACCAGATAAAAAAGTAAGAGCCTCACCGTCCAGGTGTTGAAGCATACTATAGGAAATTCCATCTGGGCCAGGGGTAGCATCCTTGCAATCCCGCAAGGCAACCTTGAGGACATCGATGGTAAAGCACTGTTGTAAGGGGAGGACGTACCCCCACGAAAGTCCAAGGAACGTGCCTCAGAACGACGTTTCTGAGAAACAAACGCTCGGGGTAAATTAGCGTCACTACCTACATCCGCCAGATGACTAGCATGAGCCATCGAGATGGAATAATCGTCAAACAACAGAGAGGCGGAAGCATGATCAAAAACCGAATGAACAGGAGATCGGTTGTTTTTACCAGTAATCTTGTGAAATTTCTTCCAAACTAAAGACAGAGACGTACGGGGGGCCAATCCGGAGACATATGACTGC
This sequence comes from Paralithodes platypus, assembly GCA_032716605.1. Classification (NCBI taxonomy): domain Eukaryota; kingdom Metazoa; phylum Arthropoda; class Malacostraca; order Decapoda; family Lithodidae; genus Paralithodes; species Paralithodes platypus. The sequence goes on from CM064573.1 coordinate 74,536,982, forward strand.
CACGACTGTTTCTTCTGTGAGATAACAGTACGTTTGAAAAGTGCACACAGTTTATTATAGTAGGGTTTCACCTCACTGATAAAACACATAGCAGTAACAAACTTCACCCAAACATGTAATGGCGCATCAGCTGCCAGCGATGCTCGAGCATCCCATAGGTGACGGGTGGATTGAGCAAGGCGACGCTCCAAATAATGTTTTAATCGAACCAGCTTGGACAGTTCAGGGGACCACCATGGGACCCGTCGAGGGTGAGGGGTACTGGATGACCGAGGGATTGTGCTATCAGCAACGGAACAAATAAAATCTTTGAAAAACATATAATTATCATGTGGAGAATCATCATCACGAAAAACCCCAATGGCAGCAGAAAGAGAACTAAAAGAGTCCCAATCAGCTTTAGCAAGGTTATACCTGGCTAACTGACTTGACGCATTAGGGGATGTGGGAGTCAATAGTATAGGGTGATGGTCACTAGTAAACCGGTCAGCAACAACAGACCAAGTAAAAAGGGATGCTGCCGCAGCCGATGCCAAAGTAAGATCAACTGCAGAGGAAGTAGAGTGAGCTAAAGAATAAAAAGTGTGGGGACCTTCATTAAGACAGCATAGGGGAGAGTTTAAAAGCAGATCCTCAATGAGGCGTCCTGGTGCATCAGCAGAAGAACAACCCCATACCGGAGAGTGGGAGTTAAAATCACCTAAAATTAAAAATGGAGGAGGAAGACACCGTAAAAGATGGGGCAACCTAGACATGTTATAATTACAACTAGGTTGATTATATACACTACAGATGGTAAGGGCTGTACCATTAGGAAGGGATACCCTAACAGCAACAGCCTGGAATGGGGGATCTAACAATGGAACAGGTTGAAAAGCACAAGAGTGATGTAAAAGGATGGCCGTCCGAAGATGACCATCACGCACAGGTGACTCTGCTGCAACATAATAAGCACCTATCGAGTCAAGGACAGGGCCTACATGCTGGAGGCAGACACACAGAGGAGTATGCAAGCGAAGTAAACGTTGAGTTTCGCCAAGGCGACGCCTAGTGGCGAAACCGTTCATGTTCCACTGAAGTATACTATGATGGTTCATGAGTAATCACTGATTTTAAATTACTGTGAATTTGAGCCCGCTGAATACAGGCAACATTGGGGAGGGGTACAGGCAGAGGGTGAGGGGGAGGACGACCAGGCACGTCCCCAGTAGCGTCGTGTAACACACACTGGGAAGGCGGGACCTGGAGCACAGGCAATTGTTCGGGGGGAGAAGAAACCTCGCGTTGAATCCTTTCCACTAATGCCGTTGGTTGAACAGCCAGGTGACCAATACAATTAACACATATACAATGGGCATCATGAGACCCTGCAAAGTCAGAAGGAAGGTGGCAGGAGGCAATAAAGTGATCAACCTTTACACGTAAGTCATGCACATTATCATTAATAGCGGGGCCAATATAGTCTATAAAGCATTTATCACAGCCACACTGGGAAACATGTTTAGCAGGAGGCGGGGAGGTATCTACTTCCATAAGTGGACCATCGATGTCTGCAAGTTGGGCTTCTATATCATCATGGGAAGGAGTCAGAGGAGCTGAGGAGACCTGCGGAGATGTCAGAAGGCGAGGTCTCCTCCTATCCTGACTCCGCACATGCCTGGGAGACAAGGCAGATCTATCCGTAGGAGGAGAGCCATAACCTTTCCTCTTCTTAGTTGCAGGATCAAAGGGAGGAGAGAAGGCCTTACTGCGCACGGAAGAAACATCAGTTCGGGCCAGAATAACACTGGAATTACTCCTAGTAGTCACCTTAGATGAGGAAGGCAAAGCAGTAGGAGAGATGGAGGGAGGACACTGAACAGGGTCCCCTGCTACCTCAGGAGGGGGAAGCGGCTCTGGCAGTAGGTCCCGGAGTGGCGAAAAGCGATTGGTTGGAAGAGGGCGAGTCACTGAAAGCGGAGGATGCGTGAGAGTAGGTTGTAAACCAGACCTAGCCACCCTAGCATACGTCAAGGAAGGTAACAGACCCTGTTCCTTCAAATGGGAGATAGCCGCTCTGTGAGAGAAGCCCCGACTCAGTTTCAAATCAAGGATAGCACTATGATAATGAAAATGCGGGCAAGTGTCGGAAAAGACAGCATGGGGATCACCGCAGTTGAGGCAGATACGGGAGGTTGCATTGCAAGCCTCCCGAAGATGAGCTGAACCTCCACACAGGGGGCATAATTTCGGGTTCTCTTGGCAATACTTGGCCGGGTGACCAAACTTCCAGCAACTCTGGCATTGTCTAGGGCGGGGGACATGTTTTCGTACAGCCAGCCGCCGGCCCGCTATCCGAACAAAAGGGGGCAAGTCACGTCCCTCGAAAGTCAGTTTAGCGATACGGAGGGGGCCATCACGCTGGGAACCGCGCCGAGACCGGTATGTCTCAACCTTCAGTGCTGGAGTATCAGATGGGCCCATGTTCTCCAGGATGCGAGATGCAGAGTCCTCAAATGGTGTATCAATACGGATCTCAGGAGGGATAACAACTGTCCCAACACAGTTATTAAGAGTCTTGTGCCTCGTGATGGAAACTCGGGACGGCGGATCGACCAACCACTCCTGAAGAGAACGAGACTGAGCCTCAGTCCGAGCTTCAAGGAGGCGACAGCCATCCGTACCCGTACGGATTTCAACATCACCGATGTCATGGCGTAGTATGGAGTCAAGCTCAAGATCATCACCTATGTCATAATTAATATTAAAAAATTTAGGCCACTTACTGGAGCCAAAAATAGTCTGAAATAGCTGGACAGAAGTCGGCGGGGTAGGACGACGTGGACGAGGTTTGGATTTGGGAGGAACATATGGCTCCAATGTAACAGGGCCAGTAGAACTAGATGAAGGAGGTAAGTGTGGCTTGGGAGAGGGATGAGTCTCTCCTACTATTGCAGCCGAGGAGGCTACTGAAAGCCCCTCGACAGGGTGGGAAGGAACCAGGGAAATGTCAGAAGTTGCGCCAGAGGTCGTAGTCAGTGTCAAAGTCGGAACCAGGGGAGGAGTTTCAGTAACACCAGCCATAAATACCAAGCCATGCTGTTCCAGAAGTGTACTAAGCAGACCAGGCGGAGAGAAGGTATGACGGGAGGGATACCAGTAAGCCAACCTTTACGAATCATGGAGCCCTAAACCTTCACCAACGACACAAGTGGGGACAGAGTCCCAAGTGTCGGCTTCCTATCCTACCCCTTGGAAGGGGATGGCATTAAAATGTAAAGAGAGGCTCAAGTGTAAGCATAACCCGCTTGATGAGACTGAGGGCATGAAACGATGCAAACATCTCCAGTCGTTACATAATTATGGGCTACCGGTCAGAAAGCCAAGAGTCCCACCTCCAAGGAATGGCACCCCTGGATACGGAGATGGTCCCGCCTAGGAACCATAACATTAGGCATGTTACCGAACCACAGGTCCTAAAACTCTCGGGTGAGCCGACCTGTCACCACAATTGGTTCCGGGTCAAAGCTCCAATCCCAGCAAAGACCAGCTCACTCACCCAACCGAATATAATTTGAACAAAGAGGAAAAGTCCACAAAATGAAACCAAAAGGGACAGAATAAGAACAGAAGGGGAAAAACATAGAAAGAGAAAATAAAAACTACACAAAATTAGTTAAGCCGACAACGAGATCTCGAGGGGAGAAGGCAAAAAGCATCCCCCATCAAGCTCTAGGTGCCGGCCCGAAGCCCCCCAACCGCGACAAGGAATGTAGTAACAGGGGGGTCCTAAGACAGAGCAAGAACAGGGAATACATAAAACAACAAACATTATTTTTAGTTGGTATTATTGTGTATGTACAACAATGTACAACTAAAATGTTATAGTTCAAATTATGTCTTTGGAAGTGATAATATGGTCGAAACAATGCTATTTCATGTTAATTTTCTTGTATTCCTTCTCTATTCATTCAAGTTTACACACAAAATTGTTCCGTTTTGCCACCCTGGAGGCATAATGAAAGGATTCGAACTCAGGACAACAGACCAGCTGGAAAATATAATGTAGATTGATAAAGCAAGTGAGACGTGAGAGGAGGCATATCAAGAATGATTGAAGCGTTGGCTATGGCTTGTGTATTATTGTCTCTCACCTGTGATACGGAGCCCAGTGAAGCAACCCCTAGAGGCATTACTGTACACTTACACTCTAAAGTCAGGTCCGGCCTTTATAACTTTAACTTTGGTTATCTTTTAGGAAATATAATACCAGTAACTGACCCTTAAAACACATGAATAAAGCCTTTATATATAAATAAGTAACACCCCGTTCTTAACATTAATCATCAATTACAAGTCCCAATGTACTTGAATAAACTAATGAAAGCATATTGTCCTCCCGGGATTCAAACTCGGGACACCACACCCAGAACATAAGCCTTCTTAGTGTGGTGGCACCTATCTTTAGTTTATGCTGGCTATTATTAGATAAGTTTGGCTTAGGAAGAAGTAGTGAGGGGTCAAAGGGTGTGAAATAGTATATAGTATACCTCCTTTGATTTATAGTGTGTTTTGGGTTATACGTGCAAATCTGTTGGAAAATTGCCCAAAACAGTCTTTTATTGTTCATAAAGTGACCTTTCTAAGCTGAATAAAACATTCTAGCGTTAGCCAGAATATAATGATAAGGATCGTATTTTATGAGGTTAAGCTTTGTTCAGTGTTGTTAAGGTAAGGAGTATTGTATATATATATATATAGATAGAGATAGAGATAGAGATAGATATACAGTAGATATATATATATATATATAGAATTATAGATATATATATTATATATATATCCCAACAGTATATATATACTGTATACAGTTTATATACACACAAACCCCTTTCCGCCCTAACCTGGGTTCGAACTTTGAACCTGAGGGTTGACATCTTCATTTTGGTATCCACTCGTGGTGTAGTGGATATCGTAGCCGAGATGTCAACCTTGATGTAAGTTCAAACCCTGGTGGGGGCAGAAATATTTGTATGTCTTGCATGCAGTGTGACTGAAGGGTAAGTAAAGTTAAAGTTAAGGTGTTGTGATGTGACATTAGAGGTTGCCTGTAGCTATGTACAGTCGCGCTATTAAGTCATGTCTCGCCACCAATTATGTTTTGATCAATAATTGGTATCGGCAATATTTACAAATTTCTTCTTTTTGAATGGGATATACAAACATGTTCCTACACTTACCCACCCTATTCAACATCTGACAGACAGACATTAATACTGCACAGAGCAAGCCAAACTTAATGACAGGTGGGACATGACTTATTAGCGCCACCGTACTGTATGGGCCTGAAGCTGGAACGTTATCATTCAGCTACGGCCTCCCAGTGCTGGTATTTATTGTTGGAGTATAGTAGTAGTGGAGGGGCCCAACCTGGAGTACAGGCACTGTCACACTAATGCTTTAACCACCTATTTTATATGACAATTTTGGTCTAGCAGCTATTAGAATTAAACTACTTGAAATTTTCTATCTATCTTGGGAAACAGATTAACTTGCTCATGTAGTAATGTACACTCTATGTGGTGGATTGTGTTCTTTTATTTAATAATTTTCATTTTAGTAAGCGTTGTTTCCACATAGCGATTTTGATAATTTAATTTGACTTTATATTGTCCTTGTCCCAATTTTGGTTTGTTTAGTTTGCAAGTTTTACATTTTAATTAAGTGAAGTAGTCATAAATAATGCAAACAAAATACGAGATGGGCCCCCTTAAGTGGCTGTATTCTTTACCAACTTTGATTCTGAAGTTGCCAGACCAAATTTGACAAGAAAAAATGTGGGAAAGATCGATATGGTGTGACTCTGCCTCAAGTATTTATTAATTTTCTATAACCTTTTACACTGAGTCTTAATAGAAGCATTTATACAAAAGACATGTACTGTAATAGACTGACTGGCCGAGAGACTTCATGATCTCACAAACAGACAATTATTATTAATACTTCCAATGCACTGCAGTATTTTATTTTATTTTGGCTATCAGACGGCATATGCAGTTTAAGAAGCTTCAGGTGGCTAATTTGTCCGTTACTTCCCATCTTAATTAAAGGTGAACTACAGGAATGAACGAAGAAACTAAGATTAATGCAGGTTCATAACTTGGCATGAATATACTGTTATATGTATATGGGCAATATCGATATAATTCCATTAAACTTAATCCAGAAAAAAAAACTAATATAAAACGTTGTTGGCATTCTCGGCGATCAGCTGGACGAGTTCAGCTGATCGGGCGTGACGAAAGAATAGAGAGAGGCAAGTAGTAAATAACACATGCAGTCCTGGACTGTCAGGTCTGTTTTTCGTAATCATTACCTTTCAATTCAATACTCAAGCTCTGCAAAAGATCCAACAACGCCCTGAAGATGTGGTGCACATCAAGAAATAATCCCATCTTGCCAATTTGACTCAGACCAAGAGTGAGAGCAGTGGAAATGAATTACTTAAGGAGTGCGTGCGGAGTTACATGGAGGGATAGACAGACTAATGAGGAAGTAAGAAGGAGGTGTGGTGTGGAGGTAGATGTGCTGGAAAGTGTGAAAAGGAACAACTTGAGATGGTTCGGCCATATGGAACGTATGGAAAGCGAGAGAATGACTAAGAGGGTGTACGAGAGCGAGGTGGAGGGACAGAGGGGGAGAGGTAGACCGAATATGAGGTGGAAGGATGGAGTGAGGAAGTACATGAACGAAGGCGGTGCTGGTTGGGGGGAGGGGCGTCGACTGACTGGGGACAGAGGTGCATGGGGGCGGTTCGTTCGTGGCCACCCCTTCGGGGATCACAGCGTCAGGCAATAGATAGATAGATAGATTGCCAACAATAAACATACAGGCAGTGTTTTTGAGTGTTTATCCTGGTCCAGAGTTAAGGGAGGTCGCTTGTAAGGCCTATATCCTAATGAATGTATCGTTTTCTGTTCAATTTATATATTGCAGTCCCTTGACCAGACGGTGATAAAGCCAAATGTTGAGCTGTACACATGCATACCATTTATAAGAGTTTCTTACATAAAAAAGGCAACAGATTCACCCATTTCCCATGTCGAGAGTTCCTGCCATTTACATCAGTGACGTCATGGTAAACACGCCAGTTCTTGCCACATAAACTAAGTTAGATAAGCTATATTTCTATGTTGTTAAAACACATTGATGAAAGTTCTTCAGTATCATATACCTAAAACCAAGCAGATCCCAATGGACATTGTAGTTTGAATAGGTTTCATCCCTGGAATTCACCTTTAAGCTTAATAAAATTGTCAAATGATAAAGTTTGTCCTTTTCCTCAGGCTCTTTTAAACCTTAGTAAAATCACCAGATGGTAGTCAAAATACAGTACAGTATAGTGAAAATGACCTAGAAGTCCATCCTAAGCTAAACAAAAAACTGTCAAACAATAGCCAGAATAAGATCAAAATGGCGCTATGGTATTGAAGGCGTTAACGTAAACATATCGCTGAGCTGGATGTGTGTGTATTTATTCTTAAGGAAAGGTTTTGGCTTAATTTTTTTTTTTCTGGACCTTCCTCATGCTTAAAATCTCCAAAAAAAAAAAAAAATCTGGACTTTCCTCTATCATGCTTAAAATCTCTAAAAACAATGGGGATAAACATGAGGGAGAAAGGGGTCCAGAAAAAAATCCCTTAAATGGAAATCTCCCTTTAAAGAGTTTGTAGCCTAAAGCAACTTTTATATCTCTCCCCCCTTGTTAGAGTTGGTGTCTGTTTTAATATATAAATTATAAAAAAATAAATCCATATTTGATCAGGTATATATATGTATATTATAATGTAAAACTTACAAAATAAACAAACCAAAACTTGGACGAACACAGTAATAAGACAAAACAACTTATCAAAATCGCTATGTGGACACAAAGCGTTAGCAAGATAATGATCTATAAATAAAAGCACACAAGCCACCACATAGGGTGTACATTACTACATGAGCAAGTTAATCTGTTTTCCAAGCAAACTAATAATAATAATAATAATAATAAGCATATTACTTATTTCTCATAAGCGCCAATTTTTCCGAAGAATTCACTAGCGCTCGAAAAGAGAAAGAAAAAAGAACAAAAATCAATGCATCAAAAGAAGGCTCATATACAACACACATTTAACAATCACTAGCAGTGGCAAAATAGCCTAAACTCTATAGCCATCTGTCATGACACCTCTCTCAAGATCATAGCTTCTCTCAAAGAGAAAAGTCTTAAGTTGTCTCTTGAAGCATTCAACAGAACTCAGTTGTCTCATGGACAGCGGCAACCTGTTATACAACCTCGGAGCCATGTAGGAGAATGACCTCGCACATATAACAACGCACTATCGTCACATTCAAGGAATTAGTCAATTTGGGAAGTCCGGGATGTTCTGGTAAATTTGACTAAATTACAGTTCCTAACTCAAAATGTTATAATGAAGCTTGAGAAGTAAATTGACCACTTGTGAGTTTTGGTCTTTAAACCGTGGAGCCCTGACTAGTTTTGTATTGTTTGTTCACCAGAACCCGGCCGGTTTTCAATTTTTTTTTTTATTCCAGAAACAATAGCGAATGGGTTAGGAATGAAGGAAAAACCACGAAAAACCGCTCAAAAAGCTTAAAGAATGGTCCTACAGAGCCCCCGAAAACGTATTTTACAAGAGTAAAAAATTGAAGGCAATTACCCCAAAAAACCAGGTTATTGCGCGCTCACGCGCACGCACGTGGACTTTGAGAGTTTTCAACCATCGGCACGGTTGCATGGGATACGTACACAGTTCCCATACAAATCTGAGCCCTATCGAGTGGCTACACCTGAGGTTACGGTCGGAGCAATTAGGGTGACTCGTCAGACGCGCTGGGGCTGTGCGTTACATACATCGCCGACGCGCCTCCACGGGTTAAGGAAGTTGGAGCTGTAGACATCGATAATTAACAGAATTATCACCTAAATTGCGGTTGTAGTTCTTATATAAATACATCAAACCCAATTCAACATAATTTTTATCCATTAGAAACCTACATTAGTATTGTAATTCTGTTTAATATCGATGTTTATGGCTCCCACTTCCTTATAGCCTGAAACTCAGACGTGGCCAATTGACGACTTGTGAGTTTCAGACTATAATGAAGTTGGAGCCGTGAGCATCGATATTCAAGAGAAATGCAATAATAATGTGGGTTTCTGATGGATAAACAGTATGGTTAATTTGGTTTTATGTATTTATATATGTATTATGACGGTATTTTAGCTGATAATTCTGCTAAATATCTTATGTTTATGGCTCCAATTTCCTTATAGCCTGAAACTCGCAAGTGGCCAATTACACTGTTATATATATATATATATATATATATATATATAAATATAAAATTGCTAGACAAGATAGGTAGGTAACTGGTGGCTGTAAGGGCTTAAGGGGGTAGTACAGTACTAGTTTTTTTTTTTTTTTAGTTCACTAAAAGATGTATAGTGAAGTTTGTTTGCTTTATCCACTAGATTCCATTGACTCAACACTCTACTCTCTATTAAGGGGAGGCAGACCATTTTTCTGGACCCCCTTCTCCCTAATGTTTAGCCACACTAGTTTTGATATTATAAGACGTTCGGCCCATTAGTTTGGCGATTTTAAACCCTTTCGCCCCATTTCGTTGTCAATTTTAAGACCTTCGTGCCATTTAGGTGTCTATTTTTTCCTGGCGAGCGAAAGCGACCCTGCAATTTTAAGAGGAACTGGCCAGGACATTTTTCTACCGAAAAATTTACAAATTTGTCTAGGGGGGGGGGTTTTCTAAGCTTGATGGAGGTCTAGGGAGACAACTAAAAAGATATATGAATAAATGAATTAATAGACCAAACAAACAGCCAGTCTCCCCTTAATAAGTAAATATTAATTATATGATTTTATGCACTCCAGCCCTCCTAGAATGCTTGCGTGGCCAAGGTATGTGCTTTTCAGAAAATGTAATTTTAGATAGTTTTTGACGAGAGGTTGTACGTCGACGTATACCAGCATTTAGTGCATGAATTTTTGTACTGCCTCCTAAAAGTGGGAAATGTTATACTGTAAATCTAAAATTAAGTAGAGTACAGTACTGTAAACTACAGTACTGTATTAAGATTATACCATAAGTGACTAAGATTGTAATATGTTAAGTTAGTGGAGTTGGTGAACGACCTATTAATTATTTCAACCCTGAAACTCGTTATGGCCGGTGCCACCAGTGTGTTTATATACTCTGCTGAAGCCTGCCTGGAT
>CM064573.1:74547361-74569861 GCA_032716605.1 Paralithodes platypus
ACCACCTCCTCCTCTCCTCTAATCTTCCTATACCTCTTCCTCCTATCCTTTTTTCTAATTCTCCATTATCTCCTCCTCCTACTCCTTCCTACTCTTCCATGTTCTCCTACTTCATTAACTCCCTTCCTTTCTTAAGTCCCCAAGATCTCCCTGAATTGTGTGGCTCTCTCGTATCTTCCTTAAGGGGAGGTGGGTCGGTTTTCTGGTCCCACTTCTTCCTCATGTTTAGCCCCATTAGTTTTCAGATTGTATGACTCTTCTCCTTCTCTCTCTCTCTCTCTCTCTCTCTCTCTCTCTCTCTCTCTCTCTCTCTCTCTCTCTCTCTCTCTCTCTCTCTCTCTCCTCTCTCTCTCTCTCTCTCTCTCTCTCTCTCTCTCTCTCTCTCTCTCTCTCTCTCTCTCTCTCTCTCTCTCTCTCTCTCTCTCTCTCTCTCTCTCTCTCTCTCTCTCTCTCTCTCTCTCTCTCTCTCTCCAAAATATTTCACCCCCCTATACAAGATATGTACCGTATCCTTAATGTTTAATGGATCAATTTGACCACTTGCAAGTTTCGTTCTATAAGGAAGTTGGAGTTGTAGACATCGATACTTAGCAGAATTACCAGCTAAACTAGGGTTGTAGTTCATCTATAAATACATAAAATCCAATTCAACATACTCTGTATCCATCAGAAGCCTACGTTATTATCGCATTTCTGTTTAATATCGATGTCTACAGCTCCAACTTCCTTATAGACCAAAACTCGCAAGTGGTCAATTGAGTAGAACTCCCCAAAACACTTACTGTGTCAGTCATCATTTTACAATATATTTTAGTACTGAGTAATGGTTTTACCTGTCGACATTATTGCTTCTCCCACCCCACTTCCCTCTCTCTCTCTTTCTCTCTCGGTCGAACTCATTGCATGTCCCCTATCCATCCATTATTGGGCTATATAAGAGGCAATTTAAGTATAGAAATAAGGAAATAGTCCTCACACTTTACAACGCTGTGATACGGCCTCTCCTGGAGTATGCTGTTCAATTCTGGTCTCCAGCACTCAGGAAAGATATAGAGCGATTGGAAAGAGTACAAGCTAGGGCTACAAAGCTTATTCTATCGCTTAGAAGAATGAGCTATGAGTACCGGTTGAGAGCTCTTGATCTTTTTCCGTTGGAAACATGCAGACTACAAGGTCAGCTCATTGAAATTTAAAAAATAATTAATGGGTTTGACAATGTGGATTATCGCAAAATGTTTAGCCTCAATATAAATACAACACGCAACCATGGCTGGAAATTAGAATTGAAAAGGTTCAGCACTAGTATTTGTGGAAACTTTTCACATATAAGATCTGTTCTACCTGGAACAAACTTCCCTCCGAAGTCGTAAACAGTTCTTCAGTAGAGCAGTTCAAGAAGAGAGTAGATAGTATATTGCACACTCTGTAAAGAGTGTAGTGCACTAAACAGTCTCTCCTTCCACTTCCAGTATTTCCTCGGAATGTACCGCAAGGTCTCTGAGATACTAACTATTCCTTGCAACTCCTTATAACTCTCTCTCCACCGTAACAACAATATCGCAGCCTCTCTCTCTCTCTCTCTCTCTCCACCGTAACAACAATATCACAGCCTCTCTCTCCACAACAATATCCTGGGCTGGTATTGGAGAGAGAGAGAGAGAGAGAGAGGTCTGGAAGGTCTGGTCTGCATATTGCTTACATTATCACGTCTACAACAACCTGCTGCTGCCGGGTGAGAGAGGAAGGAGCTGGGTAAGGTGGAAGGTTATGGCTATTATTATTATGGTTACGACTATTATTATTCTGGACCCCTTTCTCCCACATGTTTAGCCCCATTTGTGTTGAGATTACATGACGTTCGCCCTATTAGTTTGGCAATTTTAAGAACTTTCGCCCAATTTGTCAATTTTAAGACCTATCGTGTCATTTAGGTGTCTATATATCCTGGCGATCGATAGCGAACATATAATTTAGGAGGAAGCGGCCTTCGACCAGGACATTTTCTACCAAAAAATGTACAAATTTATCTTGAAAAGGGGTCTAGGGGGGTGTAATTTTAAGCTGGATAGAGGTCTAGGGAACAAACTAAAAACCTCCCCTAAATGTTATATGGCTATTATTATTGAGGATATAGCTATTATTCCTCGTAGACAATATATAGGCTCTACGCTATGGCTATTGAGATACGAACCCCGATAATCGATGTGGGGGGGTTGAAGTAAGCTGCACCGTATACCATGGGGTTCCTATTTATCGAGGGCAAGGCGTGCGAGAGAATACAATGATGGGTGGACAAGTCGTATAGGTTATATTATTAATGCAAGTTACAGTGAGTGAATAGTATGGATTATTATACTTTTACATACAAATGGTTAAACACAAGTACATCATAACGAGAACATACACAGTTATATACAATATCTAGAGACGGTATGTATAATCAAGTACATCATGTATCTATATGTAATATGTGTGGGACCCAAGAGCTTGATTCTAGTGTAGCATGTGTGTGTAAGGCAGAGTTACTTTCACCTATATACAGTATATGCAGTGGTCTGGTGACTGAGTGGCCAGTCAGACGGATGACAATATATAAGCGAAATGAGCAAAATGAATGATAGGGTGTATGTGTTCTAACAATGGTACATTATATATGTTAACTTCCAAAGAGCGGGGCCGTTTGTAATATCTACTACCTGCCAAGCGGGCATATTTACATTAAACAAGCTTCATTCCATGCTCTTTTTCATGCATAAAGAAGAGCCAGAGCGTAATACAATTATGTATCCGTGAAAGGGCGATATTAGAGCTTTCTAATGACACCTGAATAATCCTTGTACGACCACGGGTTATCCTGTAGCGATCGAGCAACCGAAAGTGAAAAACCCTAAAATGAGGTAATTTCCCCAGTTTTTTCCTGGTCTCGCGAGCCCGAGTGTGTGGGATGTTGCAGCGGCGGTCTCAGTAGAGGCACCGTGGTCGTGCCGAATGGTCAGAGCCCGCCTATCATCCTCTCTCTCAGAGCCCTAATGTGCTCAGAATGCCGCCCCACATAAGACGGGTACGGTACCGCCAGTTAAGCGTTAACGTTAGAAGGGACCTGATAGCCAAGTCGAAGTTAGGTTTACATGTCTCTTAATTTATATCCTTAGCCAGGTTTAGTTGGTTAAGTGGGTTCGAGGCCAAAAGCACTCTGTGAGGCCGAAAAGCACTCGTGGTCAGGCCAAAAAGCACTGCTGAGGTCGAAAAACGCCCGTTGGGGGCCGAAAGCACACATGAGGCCAAAAGCACTGGTGATCTCAGGGAGAGAAGAGTGAGATACTTCCTGCTGGTCCTGCTGCCCTCCTATTTGGATTTTAGTTGGGGTCGGGTTCTATCGTGTTGAATGGAAAGTGGGCACTGCGATGGGAGGTTCTGGTGGGGCTGGTAGGTCCTTCTCGCCGTTGGGTTATGGGTAGAGGAGAGGTAGCGCCCTCAGGATACGCTGCCTTACCCTCTCCAGGCACCAATCCGGCGACGTGTTGACTCGTGACGTCATGGCTGTGGCGGGTGGTGGCAAAATGGCAGTCTCATCCGGCCGACCAGGCGTAAATTATTGGGCGGAGGGGAGGTGGATTTAGGTCGAGTCGGTAAAGGAGCTGTTTTTTGTTGCGGGGAAGTCGGGGGACTTGTTATATTTTGTGGTATAACAGCTATTATTCCTTGTAGACAATATATAGACACTACACTATGGCTATTATTCCTAGTAGATAATATATTAAAGGCTCTAAAATATGGCTATTATTCCTTGTAGCCTAGTCAATATAATTATAGGCTCTACACCATAAGACCAAGGAAGGTAGTACAACTATATAATGAGAGGCTATAGTTTGTTTCTTTTCAACAAATTGCAAAGTTCCCATCAAGAAAAGGTGGGAAAAAACGAAAAGGTAGGATAAGAAAAGAAACTGGGAAAAACGAAAAGGTGGGATAAAACGAACAGGTGAAAGAAAACGAAAAAGGTGGAAAAAAAGGAAAATGTGGAAAAAACTAAATCCTTCTGTTTAAAAATGGCCAGGATGCTCGAAGTCGACAGGATGATAGCGGTGATTAAGCGAGCCGGGTCGCTACGAGTCAGCGCTTTTCCGCTAAACTTTCCCTGATTGGTGAGGTGGAGGGAATGTTGATGGCAGTGGTCTGTGGTCAGTGTCCCGCCAGCCGTCAGAGGGAGATCACATGCACGACGGCTCTCTTTCGCACCCTGAATTGCTTATTTACGAGTTTTGGGCTATAAGGAAGTTCTATAATGTGTTCATTTCCAGCTGATGGTAAATTAAAGGCCTTAGCAGCTAATTTTGTTATTCTTAATGAAACAATAAATATAAAACTACCATGTCTCTGCGTCGTATTTATATCAAGTTTTCATAATTAGCAGCATATTTCGCTACAAAATCTATGTAATAGCTGAGTAACCAAGATAGTAACATGGCAATTTACCCTCAGCTGGAAAAAACAGACTATAGTTATAGGCATCGCGATTTAGTAGAATTATATGTTAGGGGAGATTTCCACTTGAAGGATTTTTTTCTTGACCCCTTTCGCCATGTTTAGCCCCATTGCTTTTGAGATTTTAACCACGTTCGCCCCATTAGTTTAGCGATTTTAAGAACTTTCAGCCCATTTCTGACAATTTTAAGACCTTTCGTACCATTTAGGTGTCGATTTCTTCCTGGCGAGCGATAGCGAGCCTGTAATTTAAGAGGAAAAGGCCTTCGGCCTGGACATTTTTCTACCGAAAAATGTACAAATTTATCTTGAAAGGGGGTCAAGGGGGTTTAATTTTAAGTGTGATGGAGGTTAAGGTAATAAACTAAAAACCTCCCCTTAAAACACATGTATAGTGCACGCAAAACTTAACATTAACTCCTGTACTGGCGAAGTCTTTTTTTATTTGGTTTCAGCTACATTTAGACCAAAAAAACGCCCCATCCCCCCTTAATGGTCAAGAAAACAAATATCAAACCACAACCTCCTGCACTATCAGTAATATAAACCACTAGCAGGGGTACCCGGCGTTGCCCGGGTAATCATCATAATCACCATCACTATTACCACCACTACTACTACCATAATCACCATCATCAATCACTACTACCACAATCATCACAATACTACTACCATAATCACCGGCCTCGACCTCCCTGTGCCTCATTAAACGGCGACCTCGATTTCGGCCGCTAAATGACCTCCGATTTTGGATCTGACCTCATCCGTACCCCCATTTTGGGGGGCTGCGAACAACTTTCGTTCCTTACACCTTTTCGATCGGAGGCCTCCTTCTGCCCCAAACGGCCATTTTTTTCAATGTTTAAAAAAAAAAAAAAAACAAAAAAAACATCGGCCTCGAAACGACCTCCGATCGTGGCCTCGCCCCCTCTATGACCTGACCCAGGTCAATTGACACCCACATGCAAAGTTTCAGCTCCCCAGGTCCAAAACTGCGGCCGCCTATTAAGAACAGACACACACACACACACACGACAATCGAAAATATTATATAGATTACACAATAGTAAAAAAGTCAAATATTGCAGTTTCCTAATGTACAGTTGGCCACGTAACTTTCCATTCTTCTCCGTGATCTTCTACATGGAAATATAATGCACATGATTGAGATACGAGTGTAGTTTCTTATGCAGTGGTTAAGGGGAGATACGAGTGTAGTTTTTTATGCAGTGGTTAAGGGGAGATACGAGTGTAGTTTCTTATGCAGTGGTTAAGGGGAGATACGAGTGTAGTTTCTTATGCAGTGGTTAAGGGGAGATACGAGTGTAGTTTTTTATGCAGTGGTTAAGGGGAGATACGAGTGTAGTTTCTTATGCAGTGGTTAAGGGGAGATACGAGTGTAGTTTTTTATGCAGTGGTTAAGGGGAGATACGAGTGTAGTTTTTTATGCAGTGGTTAAGGGGAGATACGAGTGTAGTTTCTTATGCAGTGGTTAAGGGGAGATACGAGTGTAGTTTCTTATGCAGTGGTTAAGGGGAGATACGAGTGTAGTTTTTTATGCAGTGGTTAAGGGGAGATACGAGTGTAGTTTCTTATGCAGTGGTTAAGGGGAGATACGAGTGTAGTTTTTTATGCAGTGGTTAAGGGGAGGTCTTTATAGTTTTTTATGCAGTGGTTAAGGGGAGATACGAGTGTAGTTTTTTATGCAGTGGTTAAGAGGAGATACGAGTGTATTTTTGTATGCAGTGGTTAAGGGGAGATACGAGTGTAGTTTTTTATGCAGTGGTTAAGGGGAGATACGAGTGTAGTTTTTTTATGCAGTGGTTAAGGGGAGATACGAGTGTAGTTTTTTATGCAGTGGTTAAGGGGAGATACGAGTGTAGTTTTTTATGCAGTGGTTAAGGGGAGATACGAGTGTAGTTTTTTATGCAGTGGTTAAGGGGAGATACGAGTGTTTTTTATGCAGTGGTTAAGGGGAGATACGAGTGTATTTTTTTATGCAGTGGTTAAGGGGAGATACGAGTGTATTTTTTTATGCAGTGGTTAAGGGGAGATACGAGTGTAGTTTTTTATGCAGTGGTTAAGGGGAGATACGAGTGTAGTTTTTTTATGCAGTGGTTAAGGGGAGATACGAGTGTAGTTTTTTTATGCAGTGGTTAAGGGGAGATACGAGTGTAGTTTTTTATGCAGTGGTTAAGGGGAGATACGAGTGTAGTTTTTTATGCAGTGGTTAAGGGGAGATACGAGTGTAGTTTTTTATGCAGTGGCTAAGGGGAGATACGAGTGTAGTTTTTTATGCAGTGGTTATGGGGAGATGGCCGGTTTTCCTAGATCCCCTTCCCTCTCATGTTTAGCCCAATTAGTTTTCAGATTCTAAGATGTATATGCATTAGTGTGTCGATTTTACGACCTTTCGCCCAATGTCCTTGTCAATATTAAGGGGAGGTCTCCACTTGAGGGATTTTTTTCTTGACCCCTTCCTCCCTCATGGTTAGCCCCATTGTTTTTGAGATTTTAAGACGTTTGCCCCATTAGTTTGGTGATTTTAAGAATTTTCGCCCCATTCTGTCAATTTTAAGACCTTTCGTGCAATTTAGGTGTCGATGTTATCCTGGCGAGCGATAGCGAGCCTGTAATTTAAGAGTAACCGGCCTTCGGCCGGAACATTTTTCTACCGAAAAATGTACAAATTTATCTTGAAAAGGGGTCAAGGGGGTGTAATTTCAAGCTTGATGGAACTCTAGGAAACTCACTAAAAACCTCCCCTTAAGACCTTTCATGCCATCTAGGTGTCGATTTCTTTCCGGGCAAACGATAGTGAGCCTGTAATTTTGGAAGAACCGGCCTTTGGCCGGGACATTATTTACCGAAAAAATATACAAAATTAATCTAGAAGGGGGATCTAATGGATGCTATTTTAAGTTTAATGGAGGTGTAGGGAGGAAACTATAAAACATATTTAATAAATAAAAATAATAGACCAAACAGTGAACTATCCCCCCCCCCCCCTTAACTCATCTGATTAGTCAACTGGTAATTAAAAAGAAACCACACTCGTAATTAATTCACTCATTTACTTCCATACATAAGATCACGACGAGGAAAATAATTCATTTGGGCAACTGTACCGTACACTCGGATGCCATATAATTCTAAATATCCGTTACTTCACCTCTTTCTAATTATGGAAGTATATCTCTGGACACGAATTAATTAATATAACTTTCTATACATCAACTAAACAAAACTATATATACTATTTATTCAAAAGCAAGCATTATCCAAAAATCAATCCAGAGAGATATACTTGCATACAGAAAACATATGAAGGGGTCCAGGAATTCTTATGAGTGGGCTAGAGACTATGGTATCCGAGTGTACAGTCGGCCTAATAAGTGATGGCGCGGCACCAAGTATATTGAGAATTGCCCGGCGCGACCGCAGCCGCTCCAAGGACGCGTGGCCCCAGGGAGGGGGCAGGGGATAGTTGTGGCGGTAGAGCTCTGTGGGAAAGCCCGACTGTGGCCATGGCCTTCCTTAAGGACTCGGGGCTGTTCGGCCAGGCAGCTTAGGGAACAACAACAACACCAACAACAACCAAGTATTTCGATCAATAATTGGTATCAGCACTAAGCATTAATTCATCGTTTCAAGTGAGATATACAAACATGTTCCTATCTTTACACACCCTATTCATCAATACATTGCATATGATTAGTATTCTAAATATGTCAACTCATAAACAAAAGTAATATGGCGTAAAACCGTCTCAATTTCCCTTTTCTCCCCCTAAACTACAAAAATCACATAACACCTTACCCCTCATATATACTGTATATATATATATATATATATATATATATATATATATATATATATATATATATATATATATATATATATATATATATAATATATATATATATGTCCCCTTAAATAATATAGGGTTAGTCAAACAATCCAACAAAAGACGTACATCACTAACAAATCTAAAGACAGCCATCCAAGATCTCCAGCCCCTTCACAGCCACTGGAGGAGGAGGAGAGGGAGGAGGAGGAGGAGGCTGGAGGGAGGACGGTCAGGAGGAGAGGAGTTGCAGGCGTCGAACCCGTCACAGCTCTCCAGACACCCCACCACGGTTCTGGAGGGCCAAGAGAGTCGTGGAGGGTCAACATAAGACGCAGAGGTGTAGCGGTAACAAAGTACATTTACTTTAGTACATTTACTTAAGGGGGGTGACCTGTTTTTGTTCTGTCCTTTTCTATCTTTTTTTGGCTTGTATCCATTTGGCCCCATTCAGCCTACTGTTTTAAGACGTTTACCCCCATCCAGGTGTCAATTGTTTACTGGTGATAGGTAGCGAGCCGGCATATTTTTTATTTTTGTTTGACAGCAGGCTAAATTTGTAAATTTTTCGATAGAAAAATGTCTCCGGCGAAGCCGGATTTCTTCATATAATGCTGGCTCGCTATCGCTCGCCAGGAAGAAATCGACACCTAGATGGGGATATACGTCTTAAAATAGTTGGCTGAATGGGGCCGAATGGATACAAGCCAGAGAAAGAGAGAAAAGGAGAGAAATAACAAAAAGCAGGTCACCCCCCTTAAGTATATTGTCTCCGTATCTACTTTTTAAACAGTAGCTACGTTGAGCAGTATTACAAAGAATATTATACTTATTTCAAATTGTGTGGAGTAAAAATCCAGCAAATTTCCGAAATATTCCTCCCTATAGATTTAAAATTCTCCAGTAGAATTTCTCCTGGACATTCCCCTGAGAGTAAGTGGGACATTCCTTGGCTAGTTAAAGTCGTTATGGGTCGTTTTTCTGCCCCCCCCCCTTCCTCATGTTTAGCCCCATTAATTTCCAGATTCTATAACTTTCGGCCTATTGGTTTGGCGATTTTAAGACCTTTCGCCAATTTATCTGTCAGTATTTAAGACCATTCGTGCAATTTAGGTGTCGAATTTGTCATGGCGAGCGAGAGCGAGCCTGTCATAATAGAAAGAAGCGGCCTTCGGCCGGGACATTTTTCTACCGAAAAATGTACAAGTAGAAAAATGTACATATTTATCTTTTCTAGGGAGTGCTATTTTAAGCTTGATGGACGTCTAGCGAGGAAACTATAAAACATATATATGAATAAAGCACTACCCCCTTAAAAGGTCACCACTATATATACATGGTGAACATTAATTGTTCTTGACGAGCGATGGCGAGCCTGCAATTTAAGAGGAACCAGCCTTTGTTTTGGGACATTTTCCAACCAAATATACACATTAATCTCTAAAAGGGGGGGGGGGGGTTGTGTTAAGCTGGATAGAGGTCTAGGGAACAAACTAACCCTCCCCCCCTACGCCAAACTCCCCTCCTCCCCCCCCCCCCCTACGCCAAACTCACCTTCCGTTATACGTGAAGAGGCCGCAGTGACTTTGTCGACTTAACTCCGTGTCGATAGTCACGGTACCGGAATCTATGGTACACCCCCGCACCACCATACTCTCGTAGTTGTCATCTGCCGGTACACCAACCAAAAACGATATAGTATAGGCTCTGTCTCGAGTCGGCCACCCCCAGTAAACAAATAAAAAATAAACAATAAATTAAAAAATGGTGAATGGACCTGAGCAAATGGGGAATGGACCTGAGCAAAAAGAAATAGTTAATACACTTCTTAACCCCTTCAACCCGATGACGTAGTTTTCATAATATTCTGGTTACCATTTGACGATTTTTTGTAGCTAATAATCTACCTTTAGATCTCCTAGGGCTAAATACGATATCAATAAACCCTTTGAATTATACAGGTCCTTCTTAAGGGGAGGTTTCTGGTTTGTTTCCTACTCTTCCAGCAATCTTAAAATGTCACCCCCTTGACCCCCTTTCAAGATAAATTTGTACATTTTTCGGTAGAAAAATTACCAGGCCGAAGGCCGGTTACTCTTAAATTACAAGCTCGCTATCGCTCGCCAGGATAAAATCGACACCTAAATTGCACGAAAGGTCTTAAAATTGACAGAATGGGGCGGAAATTCTTAAAATCACCAAACTTATGGGGCAAACGTCTTAAAATCTCAAAAACAATGGGGCTAACCATGAGGGAGAAAGGGGTCAAGAAAAAAATCCCTCAAGTGGAGACCTCCCCTTAACCTGCATAACATCATCTACTTTTAGCCATAATAAAAGGTAAAAAGGTGTGACCGTGCTGAAGGGGTTAACGTGTCCTATCACTAATATATTTGTACAGTACTGCACAGCGACCTTGGTAACCCTGGTCTCTGGGTCTTCTCCTGGGTGACCTGGATGTGTGAGAGTTTGTGTTTTTTATCTGTGTTTATTTTTTGTTTTATGTTGTTTTTGTGTTTTCCCTGTTCTTGCTCTGTCTTGAGTCGGCTACCCCCAAAATGGGGATTGGGCCTGAGCATATAGATAGATAGATAGATAGACTGCACATGTTATCCTGTTGGGCATCAATATTGGCAGTGCAACCGACAGATGTTGCGGACAGAAACGGCTAAGGTAGGGTAGAGGATACCAAACCTCACTTTGGATAGGACTAGCCCTCACCCTGTTGTGTTGTGTGGTGTTTTTGTGTCGTGCGGTGTTGTGTTGTGTGTGTTTTCTTGAGTTGTTGTTGTTGATGTCGTTCCCTAAGCTGCCCGGCTGAACAGCCCCGAGCCCCTAAGAAAGGCCATGGCTACGGTCGGGCTTTCCCACAGAGCTCTTAAGGAGTGCAGATTATGTTGTTGGGGTAAGTGATTGTGTGAAATGCAGTCTTCTATGATGTGCTGTGATACATCCCGGGCAGGACACATCCAGTCTCATCTGATAGCTCAGATGTTTTCTTGTATTGTGTGTTGTATTGTATCGCATTGTATTGTGTGTTGTATTGTATCGCATTGTATTGTGTGTTGTATTGTATTGCATTGTATTGTGTGTTGTATTGTGTGTTGTATTGTATCGCATTGTATTGTGTGTTGTATTGTATCGCATTGTATTGTGTGTTGTATTGTATTGCATTGTATTGTGTGTTGTATTGTGTGTTGTATTGTATCGCATTGTATTGTATTGTGTGTTGTATTGTATCGCATTGTATTGTGTGTTGAGTTGCGTTGTGCTTCTTGTGCTATGTATAAATGTAAATCTTAACAAACTTACAGAAATATCCTGCCATCTTGATACAGTGTGAGGCAGGGTAGAGACCATCTCTGCCCTTCCAGCCAGCCAGACAGGGGGAGGCTAGGTAACTGGCAGAGTGGTTGTGGTGGAAGGGGTCGCTACAGTGGGGATCCGAACCGTTGAACGAGCTGCAACGGAAACAATCCAACCCTACCACCACACCTGTTTACGATAAGAGGTATTATTATTATTATTATTATTATTATATATATTTTTTTTAACTTATAAAATCCTACTAAAGTTATAAACACTAAAAGACGAAATGAAAAACATGAACAAAATATATGAAGGTAAAATTATAAAAATATAGAACGAAAACATAGAGAGAGAGAGAGAGAGAGAGAGAGAGAGAGAGAGAGAGAGAGAGAGAGAGAGAGAGAGAGAGAGAGAGACTTTCCATTTTATAAACGGGGTGAAGAGGGATGCTGTACACAATGCTAACTATGCTGTATATAAGATGTTTTGTAACTATATATATTTTGTTTTTCTTTCTATGTGAGTGAGGGAGACAAAAAGGCAGAACTGCCTGTATCGAGTGCCTCCCTCAGAGTTGAAAAATTGACAGGGCCAAAATCAAGGGACTTTCGAGCCAAAATGCTTGGTCACACGGAGTTTGAAGCAATTTAAGTGATAGGAAGAGGGAAAGACTGATTCTGGGAGAGAGTTCCAGATATCAGCAGTTTAATAGAAGAAAGACTGAGAAGAAAGTTTCACTCTTGGGTTGGAGAGTTGCACAGAGTAGGGGGTGGGACTGTGTTGCAAGACGGGTACTACGTACCCTAAGTAGAGGAGGTGGTATACACTGGGAAAGCTTTGAGGAACACTGATTATTGTAGTAGCGATAGAATAGCGAGAGATGTAACATTAGGCGAAGAGAGAGAGATTGCAGAGTGCTGGTAAGTGGACGGGAGTTAAGGGGAGATTTCCACTTGAGGGACTTTTTTCTTGACCCCTTTCTCCCTCATGTCTAGCCCCATTGCTTTTGAGATTTTAAGACGTTTGCCCCATTAGTTTGGTGATTTTTAAGAATTTCCTCCCTATTCTGTCAATTTTAAGACCTTTCGTGCCATTTAGGTGTCGATTTTATCCTGGCGAGCGATAGCGAGCCTGTAATTTAAGAGTAATCGGCCTCCGGCCGGGACATTTTTCTACCGAAAAATGTACAAATTTATCTTGAAAGGGGGTCAAGGGGGTGAAATTTTAAGATTGTTGGAGGAGTAGGAAACAAACTAGAAACCTCCCCTTAATGATACGGAAGTACCGGTGACATAATTGTCATTATATTCTGGCAACTATGAGACGGTTGTATTCAGTTTAGGAAGGACGTCTACCAGTTAGTTGAAAGATGACAGACGATCTCAATTAATCCTTTTAACTAACATATATTTTTCCTAAGCTTCATAACATCTTCTAAATACCGCTGAAATCAATACAAAGACGTCGCCGGTACGGTAAAGGTTAACAAAAATACCGTTCCGGGCTAATGTTAAGGGGAGATGGGTCGTTTGTTATGGTCCAACTTCTCCCTCATCTTGAACCACCATTAGTTTTCAGATTGGAAGACGTTCGGCCCATTAGTTGGGCGATTATAACACCTTTCGCCCCATTTCGTTGTCAATTTTAAGACCTTTCGTGCCATTTAGCTGTCAAATTTTTTGCCTGGCGAGCGATAGCGAGCCTGTAATTTTAAGAGGGCGTGACATTTGTCTACAGCAAAATGTACAAATTTGTCTTGAAGGGCGGTCTAGCGGGCGTTTTTATAAGCTTGATGGAGGTCTAGCGAGGAAGTTAAACAATAAATTAATATATAAATAAATAGACCCCCAAAATAGCCACTATCCTCTTAAGCGGAGATTTCCACTAGAGGGATTTTTTTCTTTACCCCTTTCTCCCTTATGTTTAGCCCCATTGCTTTTTGAAGTTTTAAGACGTTCGCCCCATTAGTTTGGCGATTTTAAGAAGTTTCACCCCATTTATGTCACTTTTAAGACCTTTCGTCCCATTTAGGTGTCGATTTTTTCCTGGCGAGCGATAGCGAGCCTGTAATTTAAGGGGAATCGGCCTTCGGCCGGGACATTTTTTTACCGAAAAATTTACAAATTTATCATGAAAGAGGGTCAAGGGGGTGTAATTTCAAGCTTGATGGAAGTCTAGGAAACACACTAAAAACCTCCCCTTAAAGTGGTGTCACACGAGCGCTTTTTCAGGCAATTTTCGATGAGCAAGTTTTCTCTCGTACTATTTTGAGGCTCTAGTGCATTGGAATCGGAAACTAGATCGACAGTAGATTATGCTATAAATCTTAACTTCTATCTTCCATAACTCGCAAACTAATAGAGTAATCGAATTAATATTTCTACCATTTAGGAAGAGTCAGCCAGGGAATAGGTGAGGGAATTTACGGCCCATTTCTGCTGGCCGTTTTAAAGTTACAGAGGATAGAAGTTAAGATATCTCGCCTATTTAACGGACTATAGGTGGTTGAATTCTAAAGACATATCATTTTAAATTGCCAGACCTACGATTGCCCGTACAAATTGACGGACAAATATCTCGTGTGACACAAAGAGGCTGGAAAACAAAAGAAGTGAACCCCTCTCTTTCGGTACACTCTGACACCATAGTCTCTAGCCCACCCATAACAATTCGTGGACCCCCCACCACCCCTATGTTTGTCTTTATGCAGTTATA
Organism: Paralithodes platypus; assembly: GCA_032716605.1. Taxonomy (NCBI): domain Eukaryota; kingdom Metazoa; phylum Arthropoda; class Malacostraca; order Decapoda; family Lithodidae; genus Paralithodes; species Paralithodes platypus. Next base: position 74,561,718 of record CM064573.1, read on the forward strand.
ACTCTGTGGATTCATTTTTGAGTATATCTTCATTTTCCATATATAGTATATATAGTTTTGTAGTTGATGTATAGAAGGCTGTATTTAAGGGGAGGTATTTAGTTTGTTCCCTAGACCTCCATCAACCTTAAAATTACACCCCCTTGAGTCCCTTTCAAGATAAATTTGTACATTTTTCGGTAGAAAAATTTCCCGGCCGAAGGCAGGTTCCTCTTAAATTACAGGCTCGCTATCGCTCGCCAGGATAAAATCGACACCTAAATGGCACGAAAGGTCTTAATATGGGGTGAAAGTTCTTAAAATCGCTAAACTAATGGGGCAAACATTTTATAATATCAAAAGCAATGGGGCTAAACATGAGGGAGAAAGGGGTCAAGAAAAAAAATCCTTCAAGTGGAGATCTCCCCTTAAACACATTTCCAGAGATATACATCCATAATTACAGGTAGCCTAGGTCAAGTCCACACGAATACTTCTGAGTGGGCTACAGACTATGGCATCCGAGTTTACCGTAGCCATGGCCTTCCTCAGGGACTCGGGGCTATTCGGCCAGGCAGCTTAGGGAACAACAACAACAACAACAACAACAACCGTAGCCATTTGTTAGTCTTACAATGCATCATGCCTTTGTACCGTACCTGGGCTGATGATGATGCTGAAATAGAGAGCGAGGACTGGGAGCCAAAACAAGTGATGATGCTGCGGGTTGGTTGTTGATAAATCAACGTTGATTTTCCTCTCATTCTTCATTCTCCTTCCTTCTAGCAACAGCAGCCTCGTAGGATTGGTGAATGTGTTGTTGCTTGCTTTTCCTTGAGCTTCTCCTCGTTATAATGACCATGACCCTAAAAAAGATGGAGAGGTTATAGCAGTCATTAATTTCGTCAATCACAATCTACCTATCTATCTATCTATCTATCTATCTATCTATCTATCTATCTATATATATACAACAAATTTAATAATTAAAAAATAATAATTTGCAAGAAAAAGCACCCATCCTCTTGACCCCTTCTATACCGTCGGCATTCTTTTAATTTTGTTCTGGCTACTACTAACCGATTTTATTGTTTAGAAAGGATCTCCAGCAAATATAAGGCTTCGAACTATCTTCATTAACCCTTTTTACTACCACGGATCCTTCTTAAGCTGCACAAAATCGTCTATACATAGCTAGTATTTAATAAAAAATACGTCGCTGGTACGGTTGGCCAAATCAGTCGTGCCACCGCAGTCACTACGTTTTGCTCGCTGTGTGCTGTATTAATGTCTGTCAGATGTTGAATAGGGTGTGTAAAGATAGGATTTTTTTTTATATATCTCACTCGAAACGATGAATTAAATCTTAGATATTGCGGAAACCAATTATTGATCGAAATATACTTAGTGCCGCGACATCACTTATTTGGGCAACTGTACAGAAAGGGTTAATATGAAAAGAAAATATTAACCCCTTGAAGATTATGACGCGTTTTGACAGTTTATTCTGGCTATTGTTAGACGATTTTAGTCAGGTTAGGAGGAAAAAAAAACCTAGATCCCCCTTCAAGATAAATTTGTACATGTTTCGGTAGAAAAATGTTCCTTCGGCTGGTTCGTGTTAAAATTATTGGCTCGCTATCGCTCGCCAGGAAAATATCAACACCTAAATGGCTCGAAAGGTCTTAAAATTGACAACGAAATGGGGCTAACAAGGTATTAAAATCGCCAAAGCCCGAGGTAGTGGACCTACGTACGACACAGCTTCGAACCGACTGACTGAATCACTGAGTTACCTCGATACACGCAGAGGAGGGCTGATGATGATGATGATTACGAGTTGACGTGAGAGGCTGAGGAAATGGCTAAAAGGAGGGCACACGACAGAGAGAGAGAGAGAGAGAGAGAGAGAGAGAGAGAGAGAGAGAGAGAGAGAGAGAGAGAGAGAGAGAGAGAGAGAGAGAGAGAGAGAGAGAGAGAGAATTAAGACAGACAGACAAACATATACGCTAGATAGATAGATATAGGTAGAGACATATAGATAGATAGATAGATAGATATAAATAGTGTGGTGGAGGATACCAATAAAACACAATTGTTTACTACCTTAAGTAAACAATGTATCTTTAATATTAGGGGTGTATGTATATTATATTTGACCTTTTCACCAAACACACACAAGCCGAGACACAAACATGAGCAATGCCCCCCCCCCCCCAACCACCACCACCACCATCACACACACAACAAACCCTCTCAACACTCTTTGAAAAGTAGATACAAGATGCTGTTGTAAAGGCTTATCTCCCAATACCTTCACCTGACCTGACTTGACCTGACCTGACCTGACCTGACTCTGCTTCCACACACAACCCTCCACTCAAAACTAACACTTACAACAAATACCTCTTCCACACCCGCACACACACACACTCTCTCTCTCTTACCACAAACACCTACACACACACACACTCAGCACACACACCTCCTGCACACACACACTCACCACAAACAACACCTACACACACACACACACACACACACACTCACCACAAACACCTCCTACACACACTCACACACACATACACACTCACCACAAACAACACCTACACACACACACACACACCACCTCCACCCACCCACACCCACACACACACACCAACGAGAACAGTCACGTCACTTCATTTCCTGCTCTCCAACTTTGCAGAGCCTAATGCCTACCTAAGCCACCTGCCACACATTCGTCTGTATAGGGCTATTTACAGGGGGGTCACCGGCTGGGATTTGCTCTCTCTCTGGGTGGTATCCATTCGGCCTCATTCAGCCTACAGTTTTAAGACGTTTATATACATCCAGGTGTCGATTTATACCAGGCGAGCGATAGCGAGCCACCATATTTTAGATAATGAGTTAGACCCCTGGCTAAAGTTGTACATTTTTCGATAGAATAATGTGTCCGGTGAAGCCAGATTTCTCCATAAAATGTTGGCTCAAACCAAATGGGGCTTAACACGTGGGAGAACGGGGACCACAAAAACGACCCATCTCCCCTTTAAACAATTCGCCACATTAACATTCCCCCCGAACCAAATACCAGCATCGTATATACTATGACTCATAAGAGGGAAATTAAGGGGAGATGGGCTGCTTTTCTAGACCCACTTCTCCCTCATGTTTAGTCCCATTAGTTTTCAGATTTAATGACGTTTGCCCCATTTTTTGTCGATTTTAAGACCTTTCGTCCCATTTCTTTGTCAATATTAAGACTTTTCGTGTCATTTAGGTGGGGATTTTTTCCTGGCGAGCGAAAGCGAGCCTGCAATTTAAGATAAACCGGCCTTTGGCCGGGACATTATTCTACCAAAAAATGTACAAATTTATCTTGAAGGATGGTCTTGGGCGGGTGTTTCTATAAGCTTGATGGAGGTCAAGGGAGGAACCTAACAAATAAATTAATATATAAATAAATAGACCCCCAAAAATAACCACTGTCCCCTTAATCTCTTTACACAATTGGCCCCATTTCCAAATAACCGGTCCGTATACCTGATCATCATCGCCGGGATACCGTACATGCCTGGCCTGGTGAAGAGGTCCAGGGGTTGCAATATACTGTTTTCATAATGTGGAGGCTTGGGATGCTAGGATTGGCTACGGGGAGAGTCACAGGAATAATTTATGTATGTATGTATGTATGTATACACTCATGCACATACCCCATTGCTGAGGGTGGCCGACTCGAGACAGAGCCGGAACAGAAACACTTAAAGTTAGTTCCTATTCTCAGGGTCCGGGACCACTTGTATGTATGCATGTATGTATGTATGTATGTATGTATGTATGTATGTATGTATGTATGTACAGTATACACTCATGCACATACCCCATTGCTGAGGGTGGCCGACTCGAGACAGAGCCGGAACAGAAACAATTAAAGTTCCTATTCGCAGGGTCCGGGACCACTTTCGCGTTCCCTCATTCGTTTCTCTGTCCCGTCGAGTAGGTGAATTTATAAGGGGAGGAGGATTCATGCACTTCTTGGTCCTTCAATGTTATCAGTAATTCTGGTTTGGTTACCTTTGGTCTGGCAAATATTGCATTTAATTATTAATGTTTGTTTTTTGTATTTGTTTTCATTGTTATATTCTTAAGGGGGGTGACCTGCTTTTTGTTATTTCTGTCCTTTTCTCTCTTTCTCTGGCTTGTATCCATTCGGCCCCATTCAGCCAACTATTTTAAGACGTTTATCCCCATCTAGGTGTTGATTTCTTCCTGGCGAGCGATAGCGACCCAGCATTATATGAAGACATCCGGCTTCGCCGGAGACATTTTTCTATCGAAAAATTTACAAATTTAGCCTGCTGTCAAACAAAAATAAAAAATATGCTGGCTCGCTACCGCTCACCAGTAAATTTTTTACACCTGTATGGGGATAAACGTCTTAAAACAGTAGGCTGAATGGGGCCAAATGGATACAAGCCAGAGAAAGAGAGAAAAGGACAGAAATAACAAAACACAGGTCACCTCCCTTAAGGTAGACCCTATAGGACGGCGGATTTTATCAGTTATTCAGGCTAAACGATATTACGCAACTTAGAAAGGCCTCTCGGCACAAAAGAAATAAAATACACATTATATATACTGAATACTGTATATATATATATATATATATATATATATATATATATATATATATATATTTTTTTTTTTAGGTCGAAACGTAGAAAATAATAAAGATGTTCGTGATTACCCTGGTCAACCTCCTAGGCTAATATATATTGCCATTAACCCTCCGACTCCCATAATTCCTTCCCAAACCGAGTATAATCATCTGCAAATAGACAGAAACAAAAAATATAAAAAAAGTGTCATATACTAAAAGGGTTAAAATAGTATCCCCCCCTCGTCTAAAGGCCGCTCAGGTAGGCAACACCTGGCCCCGATCGCTCAATGAGGCTCAGGTAAAGTTTGATGATGGGGTGTCACTCTCGATATCTTCTTTAGTCTCCCCTAATTTATAAGTTTCGTGGTCCGTTTTCTTTTGGCTTGTTTTCGTGTTTATTTCCCATTTTCTTTTCTCCTCTTTCCATGTTTTTTCTCCTCTCTTCATGTTTTCTTTTCTTCTCTTTTACGTTTTCTTCTCTCCTCTGTTCACGTTATCTTTACCTTTGCTTCCTATCTTTGCTTCTCACGTTTCTTCTTGCCTACATATTTCATTTTATTTATTCAATTATATTGTTTACCCAGAACATAAATGTTAAGTAAATACAAAATAGATGAACTGTTAATAAAACGAATCACAAATACCCATGACCTTAAATAAATGTTTATGTGGTCCCAGCCGGACTCAAATCTCCGACATTCAGAACGAGTGTCCAAGCTTTTAATCCACTACACCACGGCGTGAAAAGGAATCTTAACCTTTTCCTATTTACATTTCTATCATTTGGGAAGGGTCAGCCAGGGAATTGGTATGGAAACTTACAACCCATTTGCTCTAGCCCTTTTTTAGTTATAAAGGTTAGCGTTCATGATTTCCGGCCTACCTATTTGGAACAAGGTGTAGGTACATTTTGGCTCGAACGTCCCTTGATTTTGGCCCTGTCACTCTTTCAACTCTGGGAGAGGCACTCGCTACAGGCAGTTCTGCATTTTGTCTCCCTCACTCAAAAAAAAAAAAAAAAAAAAAAAAAAAAAAAAAAAAAAAAAAAAAAAAAAAAAAAAAAATCAAAACTATCTTAGAACCCCCTATCCTCTCCCTCACTCAGCACTACCCCTCCCCCCCTCAACACGGACCCCTACCCCAACAATAGCCCTCCTACTTCCCCCCAACTACCATCTGAAACTCCCCACCAACCCTTCAACCATCTCCACCTCCATTTTCTCCCTATCCAACCAATTCACCCCTCCCCATTCCACCCCTTCACTCCTCCTCTACCCCCCCCCCCCCTCCTACTTCCCCCCAAACTACCATCTGAAGCGCCCCCCCCCCCCCCCACCCCACTGCCATCACCAAGATTAATGGATTTTTCTATTGCAACTTAAATTACCAGAGGAAAAAAAAACACCAAAAAATTGTGTGGGTGGGTGGGAGGGAACCATTAATTACCTTCGACGCCTTCACCATCCGGGTGGGGAAAGGAGAACACTAGAACAGTTGAAGAACAAGGGGTAGAACAAAATAAGTGGCCGAGAAGAACGTGTGATTTGAGGGAAGAAGAAAGGGAGTAATAATATGAAAAAAGGGACATAGTTAAGAAATAGGAAGATAACAAATCTAGAAGAAAGTTTAAAGGGGAGAGTGAGGGGCAGAGTCTAGTGACAGTGAAGCACTGGAGCGAGGCAGCTTCAGAGATGGGGCTGCTTCGAGCCGTGTGTGGGCAACTAAGCCCCATGCATCCTGCAAAGGCAAGATGGTAAGGGCTGGTTGTAGCTAAAAGTGCTTCACATGTCTCCCCCCTTAGACTGGAATGAGACCTAAGGTTTCACTGTTCATAATGGTGGAATGTACAGGCTCTCAGCGTATGCATGAGAGGAAGTAGTTGGAATATAGAAGAAACAAAATAATAATGAAATATATAAACAGAAATGTAAAGAAATATGTGACTCAGAGAGAAAAAAAAACATAATTACTGAAAATCCCCAGGCCTGGCGCGGTCTCGAACCCTGGTCAATAGGCAGGCCAGACTCGCGCATTACCACTGTACTACCACGGACGTACAACAGGATAGCAACCTTAGTTCGCCTTGAAAGAACCAGGTGTTAGTCTCGTGGTAGCTGATCACGTGGTGGGTTTACTAGACTCCACCAATGACTATTTCATGCTATCCGAGACGTCAACTCGGGTAATTTTGTGGTTGCGGGATTTTTGCGGGTACAGGGTATTTCACCTATCATAAAGTGTGACATGGTTGGAACCACCCAACACATGCGAACAGTACTCATTACATGGGCGCACAGAGCCAATGTAAAAAGCAAGAAGCTGTGCGGGAGTGAAGAACCCATGGAGACGGTTGAGCACACCTAACAAAGTAAAATGCAATTAGAAAAAAAAAATATGACATCCAAATATTTAAAGGTATATTCTTAAATGTAATTCATATGGGATAGTCCTAACGTTTGTGTAAATAAAAACAATAATACAAAATACACTAGTAATTGATTTCTAGATATGTGTAATGTTTGTTTACGTTCATGGAATATATATACCATCGCTGAAATAGTTTAGTTTCTGTTGATAGAAAATTACTGTATAAACCTGCTAGTAAATAATTACTGTATAAACCTGCTAGTAAATAATTACTGTATAAACCTGCTAGTAAATAATTACTGTATAAACCTGCTAGTAAATAATTACTGTATAAACCTGCTAGTAAATAATTACTGTATAAACCTGCTAGTAAATAATTACTGTATAAACCTGCTAGTAAATAATTACTGTATAAACCTGCTAGTAATAATTACTGTATAAACCTGCTAGTAAATAATTACTGTATAAACCTGCTAGTAAATAATTACTGTATAAACCTGCTAGTAAATAATTACTGTATAAACCTGCTAGTAAATAATTACTGTATAAACCTGCTAGTAAATAATTACTGTATAAACCTGCTAGTAAATAATTACTGTATAAACCTGCTAGTAAATAATTACTGTATAAACCTGCTAGTAAATAATTACTGTATAAACCTGCTAGTAAATAATTACTGTATAAACCTGCTAGTAAATAATTACTGTATAAACCTGCTAGTAAATAATTACTGTATAAACCTGCTAGTAAATAATTACTGTATAAACCTGCTAGTAAATAATTACTGTATAAACCTGCTAGTAAATAATTACTGTATAAACCTGCTAGTAAATAATTACTGTATAAACCTGCTAGTAAATAACTACTGTATAAACCTGCTAGTAAATAACTACTGTATAAACCTGCTAGTAAATAACTACTGTATAAACCTGCTAGTAAATAATTACTGTATAAACCTGCTAGTAAATAATTACTGTATAAACCTGCTAGTAAAGAATTATATAGTCAAGAATAAAAATCTGTATATATACGAATGAAAGCATGATTTGATATGCGAGGTTTTGTCATATAAGATATTTGGAATTCATCCCCTTATACCAGCATCATAAATGTATAGTGTGGAACATCTGAGATA
>CM064573.1:74574861-74653893 GCA_032716605.1 Paralithodes platypus
TCAATGTCTGTTTTTACCTATTTCTCTCTCTCTCTCTCTCTCTCTCTCTCTCTCTCTCTCTCTCTCTCTCTCTCTCTCTCTCTCTCTCTCGTACAAAACACCGTAGTACACAATAGCAGAATGAAGAACATTATATGTATCGAACAAACCAATACACAACACCGTAGTACACAGTAGTACAAGGGAGAACAACTAAAACACTAATACAAAACACATTGATATACCTTAACAAATCAATACAAACAAAAACTTAGTACACAGTAGCAGAAGGGTGGACAGCATAACAGACCTAACTAAAACACCGTAGTACACAGTAACAAATCAATACACCACACCGTAGTACACAGTAGCAGGCTGGAGAACAGTGGAGTGTGTAGAGTAACAGCTGTGGCCAGGGGAACAGGGTGAACAGAGAGCTACGAGGAGCTACAAGGTATAGGTATTGTCTCAAAGGGCTGGCAGTCTAGTCTTGGGTAATAACTCGTTTTGTTCTCTCCTCTCTCCTCTCTCTTTCTCCTCTCTCTTTCTCTTCTCTCTCTCTTCTCTCTCTCTCTGCTTAACCTCAGTTGTATGTAAAATGCTAGAAACACTCATAAGACAGACTCGTAAATCACTTAAGAGGAAATTAACATACTTAAAGATACTCAACACGTAGCAAACGTTCCTGTTTAACAAACCTCTTAGACTTCTTCCACGATATCCTCAACCTCTACGATGAGAGTAAAGCTGTAGATATTATATACCTTGATTTTCAAAAGGCCTTTGACAAAGTTCCCCACAAACGTTTACTGCTAAAACTAAAAGCGCATGGAATAAACGACGGTGTGTTGAAATTGGATAGAAAATTGGCTCAGCGACAGAAAGCAAAGAGTAGTCATACACAGTAAGGCATCTAAATGGTAAGTAGCGGGGTACCCCAGGGATCGGTACTAGGACCAATTCTCTTTTTAATTTACATCAACGACATAGATGAGGGTCTCACCTGTACAATCTCAAAGTTTGCTGACAATACAAAAATTGTAAATAGCGTACTCTCAAAAGAACAAGTTGACGATATGCAACACAATCTAGATAAGTTGTCATGTTGGGCCCAAATTTGGCAAATGAGTTTCAATGCGGATAAATGTAAAGTACTACATATCGGATACCGAAATGGGAAAGCAAACTATTCGATGAATGGCACTCAGCTTAAGAGTGTAGACAGAGAAACCGATCTGGGAGTAACAATATCGAGTAACCTAAAACCGAGTCAACAATGTTCAGAAGTTGTTAAGAAGGCAAACAAAATAATTGGTATTATAGGCAGCTCATTTGAGCATAAATCCAAAGAAGTTATCCTAACTCTTTACAATTCCTTAGTCCACCCTCTTCTGGAATACTGCGTTCAATCCTGGTGCCCTTATTACCAAAAAGATATAGACAAGTTAGAACGAGTTCAATGTAGAGTTACCAAAATAATACCTAGCCTAAAGAACAAACCATACGAGGAGCGTCTTAGAGAATTAATCTATTTCCTTTAGCCCAGCGCAGATTAAGAGGCGACTTAATTCAAGTGTTCAAAATCAAAGGCATCGATAATATGAACTGTAGTAAGTACAGTACTTCACTATCGACCAAATTTAATTACACGAGGGAAACGGTTGCAAAATTATTGGTAAATCTTTTAACTCGCATGAATCTAAGAATTTCTTCTTCAATCGAGTTGTCAAATTGTGGAATGGGCTTCCCCGAGACGTTATAGACTGCAGACGTTATAGACTGCAGAGAGCTACGAGGAGCTATCAAGGTATAGGTATTGTCTCAAAGGGCTGGAGGTCTAGTCCTGGGTAATGCTCTGGGTAAAAGCTAAAAATGGAGATTGTAGAGCGCAGTACATCAATTGTATAAGTTCCTAAACCCTATCTTTTGTTCTCCTAACACTATATGGTTAGACTTTTTGTATTCTATATATATTTGTTTTTCTCTTGGGCGAATTAGATGTGTATTACTTTGTGTGTTTGGGTATGTATGTGTGTGTTTTTTATCTCCCCTATTTGGGCTCTGTCTTGAGTCGGCCACCCGCAGCTATGGGGTATGTGCCTGAGTATATAGATAGAGAGATAAAATATACTACTGAGGGTATTAATTGACCCAGCCATATCCTAGCAAAAGGTTTTTAGTTTTCCACTAAGATTTAAAAAAATACCTTCCCAGATCCACTTCAAGCTATAAAAAAAAACTTTCAAACTAGGTATGCACAATCGCGGTAATAAGTGATGTCTGGGCACCAAGTATATTTTGATCCATAATTGATTTCAGCAATATCGAAACTTATTTTTTTAATTTCGAGGGGAATATACAAACCTATTCCTACACTTAACCACCCTATTCAACATCTGACAGACATTAATACAGCACAGAGCGAGCCAAATGTAAGGCCAGCTAAGACATGACTTATTAGCGCGACCGTACATCGCTCGGCCAGAAAGAATCGGCACCTGAATTGGGTGAAATGTCTTTATTAAACGCCAAACAAATGGAGTGAAACAGGCCCACAGGGAGGATCGAAAGAGATCCGCCTGGTAACAGACAGGGTTAAGCTATTCTACTTAAAGAGATTATTTACAATGTCTGAGAGTAGTTTGTTCCAGGTAGAACACATATACGACATACGCGATGTTTTGTTAGTTTAAGTATGGTTACTACGAGTATTGTTATATCTCTTATACTTGGTCATTCATAGGTGGGTGTTTAGAGAGAGAGAGAGAGAGAGAGAGAGAGAGAGAGAGAGAGAGAGAGAGAGAGAGAGAGAGAGAGAGTGAGTGAGTGAGTGAGTGAGTGAGAGATCGATAGGTAGAGAGAGAGAGAGAGAGAGAGAGAGAGAGAGAGAGAGAGAGAGAGTGTGTAAATACATAGGTGAGAGAGGGGTCTGATACGGTACTATAACCCTGAATTAATAGAGCTCACTCCACTACACAACCCTGAATTAATACGGCTCACACCAATATAAAACCGGGAATTAATAAGGCTGACCACTACACAACACTGAATTACTACGGCTCACTCCACTACACAACCCTGAATTACTACGGCTCACTCCACTACAACCCTGAATGAATACGGCTCACTCCACAACCCTGAATTAATACAGCTCACTCCACTACACAACCCTGAATTAATACGGCTGACCACTACACAACCCTGAATTAATACAGCTCACTCCACTACAACCCGGAATTAATACGGCTGACCACTACACAACCCTGAATTAATACGGCTGACCACTACACAGCCCTGAATTAATAAGACTCACTACACTACACAACCCTGAATTAATACGGCTGACCACTACACAACCCTGAATTAATACAGCTCACTCCATTATAACCCGGAATTAATACGGCTCACTCCACTACAACCCGGAATTAATACAGCTCACTCCACAACAACCTTGAATTAATACGGCTGACCACTACACAACCCGGAATTAATACGGCTCACACCACTACACAATCCTGAATTAATACGACTCACCACCACACAATCCTACTCCTCTACTCCTCCGAACACCGGGGCTAATTCAAGGGCCCTGCTGCCAAGCGAACAACTTGTCGGGACCCCCAGGTGTGGCTACCAACTTTGCCACTTAAGGAGAGATTTCCACTTGAGGGATTTGTTTTCTTGACTCCTTTCTCCCTCATGTTTAGCCCCATTGTTTTTCTAATTTTAAGACGTTCGCCCCATTATTTTGACGATTTTAAGAACTTTCAACCCATTTCTATCAATGTTAAGACCTTTCGTGCCATTTAGGTGTCGATTTTATCCTGGCGAGCGATAGCGAGCCTTTAATTTAAGAGGAACCGGCTTTCAGCCGGGACATTTTTCTACCGAAAAATGTACAAATTTATCTTGAAACGGGCTCAACGGGGTGTAATCTTAAGCTTGAAGGATATCTAGGGACCAAACTAAAAACCTCCCCTTAAGGGGGGCAGATTAATTTCAATGCTAGAATGTTATGGTTGTCGAGTGTTTTTCGCCACTCGAGACTGGCCCCCCGCTTGGCTTTATTATCATACATATTATGTCTTTCATGCATAATATTTTAGGATGTATTAAAGATTTTGTTAATTTCTATTTCTATGTGAGTGAGGGAGACAAAAGACAGAACCTGCCTGTGACGAGTGCTTCCCCTAGAGTTGAAAGAGTGACAGGGCCGAAATCAAGGAACGTTCGAGCCAAAATGCCTGGACACACGGAGTTTGAAGCAATTTAAGTCATAGGATGAGGGAAATACTGGTTCTGGGAGAGAGTTCAATCACCACCCATCATCATCACCATCACGAACCACCAATCATCATCATCATCATCACCACCACCATCACCACCAAGTCACCATCACTCACCACCACCACCACGAATACTAAGTCACCATCAATCACCACCACCACCACGAATACTAAGTCACCATCACTCACCACCACCACCACGAATACTAAGTCACCATCAATCACCACCACCACCACGAATACTAAGTCACCATCACTCACCACCACCACCACGAATACTAAGTCACCATCAATCACCACCACCACCACGAATACTAAGTCACCATCACTCACCACCACCACCACCACGAATACTAAGTCACCATCAATCACCACCACCACCACGAATACTAAGTCACCATCAATCACCACCACCACCACGAATACTAAGTCACCATCAATCACCACCACCACCACCACGAATACTAAGGCACCATCACTCACCACCACCACCACGAATACTAAGTCACCATCACTCACCACCACCACCACGAATACTAAGTCACCATCAATCACCACCACCACCACGAATACTAAGTCACCATCAATCACCACCATCATCACCATCACCACCCACACGTTTTATGGCAATTGTTATGACTGTTTTGAGCCCGTGGATTCACCACGTAATTTGTGGTGATGAGTTTCCTAAGCCCGTGAAACTTGAATTAATGGCATCTCGTTCCAAAAATTTCCTTACTATTTTTTTCTGTGGGTTTGAGAGAATATGTTGGACTGTATCGTATGTCGTCTCTCTCTCTCTCTCTCTCTCTCTCTCTCTCTCTGTAAGTGTCGGCCCGTTAATTTGGCGATTTTAAAACCATTCTCCCCATTTCTTTGTCAATATTTAGACTTTTCTTGTCAATCAGGTGTTGTTATTTTCCTGGCGAGAGATAGCGAGCCTGTAATTTTAAGAGGAAACGGCCTTCGGCTGGGACATTTTTCTACCAATAAATATATAAATTGATCTTTAGGAGGGTCTAGGGGTTGATTTTTTAAGCTTGATGGAGGTCTAGGGAAGAAACTCAAATATAAAAGAAGATAAATAGACCCAAAAAAGGCCACTGTCCCCTTAACCCTTTAAGTAGAAGGAACCCCGTAGAACTAGGGCAGCTGAGAGCGCCCATGAATTTACACTTTCTCCTCCACAATGCAGAACTTCTGCTTATCAAAATTAATTTATCCCTAGAACTACTACTCTTTGGAATTCACTTCCCTCGAGTTGTTTTCCACAAACTTACAATCTACAAAAGTTTAAATCCAGTTGTTACAAACATTTTATGAATGGAGGATGCCTTTAGGCACATGGACCTTTTTGTTTTATCTGTGTTTTTCCTTCCTCCGTTCATTGTCTCTTTAAAAAAAAAAAAAAAAAAAAAAAAAAAAAAAAAAATCTGAGTACACACACATATATATATATATATATATATATATATATATATATATATATATATATATATATAACCCAAAATACGGTATAATGGTCCTTAAGAAGATAATCGAGGTATTTCAAAACCTGTTAACTACGAGATGTCTTTTTGAAGCTGAACAAAATCGTCTTCATTCTATCCGTAAATAACATTAAAACACGTCTCCGTATTCAATGCATCAAGTAATGTAGTTTTGAAATACACAATGAATATATAATTGTAACATTATATATATATATATATATATATATATATATATATATATATATATATATATATATATATATATGATAGTAGGAAAGAATGGTAGAGATTGGGAGATGAATCAGTTTCTGTTCGCTGATGACACAGCATTGGTGGCGGATTCTGAGGAGAAACTGCAGCGGGTAGTCAAAGAGTTTGGTGTGGTTCGTGGAAGGAGGAAACTGAAGGTGAACGTCAATAAAAGTAAAGTAATGGTGTGGAATAGGGAAGATCATAGGGTGAATCTAGATGTGAGGCTGGATGGGGAAATATTGGAACTTGTAAGTAGAGTGTTTTAAATATCTAGGAGGAACGATAAGCAGGAGTGGAGGTATGGAAATGGAGGTAAAACAGTGTGTGTGAAGGAAGGAAGGTTTTCGGAGCAATGGGAAGTATGCGGAAGACGAGAAATCTCGGAATGAAAGTAAAAAGTGCACTGTATCAAGGAATTGTTGTGCCAACAGTGATGTATGGGGCTGAGACATGGGCTCTGAAGAAAAAGGAGAAAAGAAAGCTGGATGTGATGGAGATGAGCTGCTTGAGAAGTATGTGTGGAGTTACTCAGAGACGGATTGAGGAATGAAGAGATACGTAGGAGAGTGGGGCAGCAGGAACATTTGTCAGCCAGAGTGGACAGAAGGGTGCTGAGCTGGTATGGTCATGTTGAACGAATGGTAGATGAAAGGCTTACAAAGAGAATATGTGAGTCAGATACAAGGGGAGATAGAAGGGCAGGAAGACCCCCATTGAGATGGAGAGACTGTGTAAGAAAAGCTTTGGATGATAGAGGAATGACTATAGATCAGGCAGGGGAAGTGGTGGTGGACAGGAGTGAATGGAGAATGCTTGTGAATAGTTGAGTGAACACGTGGTCATTTGGGGGAAGGGGACTAGATAATAGTCCATCAGGCGCCTGGCCCGGGGAGACGATTAATATGAAGGGTGCGCCTGGAAGTGTGGTGGGAGGGCTTGTGGCTTTGGCTCCGCTGCATGTCTGCCTGCCGAGAAGGGAACCTCTCCGGGTGGTCGGGGGCCGGGGGAGTGCTGGAGCGACCTTGGTGACCCTGGTCTCTGGGTCTTCTCCTGGGTGACCTAGATGTGTGTGAATTTGTGTTTTTATCTGTGTTTGTTTGTTGTTTTATGTTGTTTTTGTGTTTTCCCTGTTCTTGCTCTGTCTTGAGTCAGCCACCTCCAAGAAAAAAGGAAAAAAATAAAAATAAAATAGAATGAAATAGAAAATAAAAATAAAAATAGGAAAAATGGGGATTGGGTCTGAGCATATATATATATATATATATATATATATATATATATATATATATATATATATATATATATATATATATATATATATATACCGGTATATATATATATAAACAATAACAACTCATTAACCACACAAGACGTCGAGTCAGCTAGACACTGATCAATATAAAAATGGATAAAGCACGCTAGACATGATAATTACGTTTCTTGATATAAATTAGTTAACAGTATATTATCTATTCACCCTTCCGTTCAAGCCCCAACACTGGTAACGTTGTAGGTATAGGGGTATGTATGTATTGAAGAGCGTTTATGCTACTGTTAATGACGTATGAGCGTGTATGGAACTATTATATAAGTTAGGCATCGGAAATACGTTTTCTTTCATTACAATAGTTTTCTTTCAGATTTATTGATTAACTTAAGTAGATTTGTATTGTGGATAAGGTAGACAAAAGGCAAATCTGCCTGCAACGAGTGCCTCCCCCAGAGTTGAAAGAGCGACAGGGCCAAAATCAAGGAATGTTTGAGCCAAAATGCCAAATACGGAGTTTAAAGCAATTTAAGTCATAGAATGAGAGAAAGATGGATTTAGGGAGAGAATTCCACAGCTCAGCTGTTGAATAGAAGAAAGTTTGGGAGGAGTATCGTTTCACTCTTGAGTTGGAGAGTTGCACAGTTTAACGAGACCACAGTATTTTGGGAAAAACTCTTATAGGAATAGATTCAATTTCTGTTAGGAGATTGAGTCTACGCAAAATAACGAAGTATGGAGGATAAGTAAAATATTTGTAATGTTTTGCTTTATCATGCAGTGTATTAATGAAAGTATAGAGTAGTCTAATTAACTTTTTATAACAAGCACTGTACTTTTATATAATAATGGCGTATATGGCAGGGAGACAAGTGCCACTGTAGAAAATTCGCTACGGCAAAAACATTTATAAGTGACTGGGATGTCATGGCCACAATCGTAATGCCTTGACATAAGCGCCTAATCACGATTCTATTTATAAGTATTTCTATTTAATTTAATCCAAATAACCTTACCCTACCCTAACCTATCCGAATATAATACAAGCCCCCAACTTTGAAGCTTTGCTAATTAATGATCGTGAGTCCTTGGAGTGGCTTAATGACCTATTTCAAGCAAAATAGAAGAAACTGGGTCACTGCGTCTATCCCAAATGTTGGTCTGTCCTTAGCCAAACATAGTGATACTGAGGTACTGGAGTAGGCTTATGCATGCTTATGGAAGTCATTTTTAGCAATATAATGAAATATTAGACGAATGAAAAGATAAAAACAAAATTCCCAAGCACTGTATACCACGACCTCTCACTAAGCGTATATGAAGAGCAATGATTAGACATTTGATGAGAACCTTCACTTATGTTGTACACTGTATTTATTAACTTATCAATGGTTAGTTGTCATTCATATCAAGGCAAAAAACAAACGATAATAATACAATGGATAAGAATACAAAATAACTTGAAAGCATCACTGGGACGGACTCATCTTACCTTGAAAAACAAAAAAAAATAAAAAATCTCTCTCTCTCACTCCCTGATGAGCTGGCAACATATCGGGCCGGCTCTCGAGAAAGTTCCCGGGTAATTAGGATCACACCTGAGCCCCACCTGCCCGGCCCGTCAGTCACTCTCGGAGGAGGGTCGGAGAGATGGCTGGGTAGGCTGAAGGTGTAAGGCGAGCGTTATTATTATTACTATTATTATTGTATGTATGTATGTACTCAGGCACATACCACATTGCTGGGGGTGGCTGACTCGAGACGGAGCCCGAACAGAAACAACATTTAAAGATCCAATTCTTAATGTCCGGGACCACTTTTGCATTCCCTCTCCTCCTACTCCTTCTCGTTAAGTAGGAGAATTTTACAGGGGGAGGAGGATTCCTAGCCCCCAGAAGGAAAAGTAGGTCAGTAAAAGAGACGGCTAAGGTTGGGGAGAGGATGACAAACCTTACTCTGAATAGGACCAGCCCTCACCCTATTAGTATTAGTATTATTATAATTTTCTTTAAATATTATAGAGGTAAGATATTATGAGGGATACTAGTTTGGTATAATACGTGTTCTTAACCCCAAGCACGCGCTTTTTCCTTGTTGTCTTCCTAATTTCGTTAAACTTTATTTGTTTACCCCAGTAATTGTAGCTTTAAACCATCCAACACTGCTTATTTATTCACATATTTCCAAAAACATATACATCCTGTATACATACAGAAAACTTCTGATAATGCCCCAGCATGAACAGAAAATTTCGAGCAACGGGTATTTACACATTGTCATGGCTCAATTGTGTTAAGGGGAGATGGTTCAATTTTTGGTTGATAATTTTATTTATTTTATATTTTTCTAGTTTCCTCCCTACACCTCCCTCAAACCTAAAAAAAAACAAGATCCCCCTTCAAGATATATTTGTAAATTGTTTGGTAGAAAACTGTCCTTTTAATATGTTTGGAAGTGGTAATATAACCTAAACAAGGCTATTTCATGTGAATTGTCTTTTCTTCCTTCTCATATTCATCAAAGTGTTCGGGTTGACACTGTCGAGGAAACTGAAAACAAATAATAACTCAACGTAGACAATATAGTGGCTAACTATCCTAATTTGATGTGGATTAATTTAAGCTACACAAGTTAAGTTAAAAAACATCCACTACCTAATGAAAATTATGTTTAATGTACTATAATAAACCAATAAACTATCCGATGTTAACAGAATCATCGGTAATAAATACGCAAAAATATTATTTACAATACACTAAATCCTATAACTCAATATCATGCTGCCCGAGAACAGCTAGGCCCTATCTACTGGTCTCCTGTAAACTGAACCGAGATACTTACAAGTAAATGTAAATGTTTGTCCTATTTCGACGTTTTCTATTATACCTACTGTTTCACAAAACACGAGTACGTACACTATACACTGGCTAACTAAAGTATTTCTGTTAGGACACCGCAACCATATGACTCGGACACTACCCATATAATCATACGCTCACAAAAACACACACACACACTTACACTCACATATATATATACAGTCCTACAGCTACAACGCTCGCAGAGTATTGGGGTTTGTACTGTTGGGAGAATAAATTAAAGATAAATAAAATAAAATAAAATAAATGCTGGAAGAGAAGAAATTACCAGTGTCACGAAACATTTTGCCAGCGTTCCCTTTGCACCAGAATCAGATCATCATTACAACTGCGATATCCCAGCATACTTAGATAACTTAACCACCTTGATCTGACCTGACCTAACCGATAATTACCAAACTTAACCTACCACTACAGTCACTACTTTAAATAATCATAAATGCAGCAAAATCTATGCAGCTTAAATCTACTTCTATTAACATAACTTATTTTCATATGTACAGTCACAGCCCTGTGATAATATAGGATAAATGTCTAAGTTATATTTGTTGGAAAAATAGGCTGCTACAGTGAAAAAAA
This sequence comes from Paralithodes platypus, assembly GCA_032716605.1. Taxonomy (NCBI): domain Eukaryota; kingdom Metazoa; phylum Arthropoda; class Malacostraca; order Decapoda; family Lithodidae; genus Paralithodes; species Paralithodes platypus. The sequence goes on from CM064573.1 coordinate 74,585,597, forward strand.
ACAAAAAAACAAAGCTTATCGAGTCTTTATTACTGCCAAAACAAGATATTTGAGGAGATTATGCAACTGTCAAAGTGTGGCTGCATGTTTGATGTCTGTTTATTAACCGGATTTCTCATAAACTATATAATGGACGGACCTATAGCTTAAGGGGAGATGGGCCGTTTTCCTGGTCCCCTTTCTTCCTCATGCATATCCCCATTAGTTTTGATATTATAAGTCGTTTGCTCCTGTAGTCTGTCGATTTTAAGGCTTTTTGCTCCATTTCTTTGTCAATATTAAGACATTATGTGCCCCTTAGGTGTCGATGTTTTCCCTGGCGAGCGATAGCGAGCCTGTAATTGTGAAGGAACCGGCCTTCGGCCGTGACATTTTCCTACCCAAAAATTTACAAATTTATCTTGAAGGGGGATCTAATGGATTTTTTTTTTTAAAGTTTGATGGAGGTCTAGGGAGGAAACTAAAAATAAATAAATTATTATATAAATAAATAGACCCCCCCCAAAAAAAAATAACCACTGTCCACCTAAACTTGATCGGTACCGTACTTTAATATGATACCGAAATAGAAACCATTAAATTATGGAAAATATACAATGAATCCAGCCCTCTGCTCCTTCCTAAAAACCTAAATACGATATTTCGAATACAAAAAGTCAGCCTACCAAAGAAGCGCGCACAGTATAGCACATATCTCCGCCATCTGTGCAAACCAGACCATGTATTATTCAAACCCTTTACCACCATTACGTAATTGCCATCATATACTGGTTACCATTAGACGGTTTTCTTTGGTTGATAATCTACCTCTACGATTCAAATGGGTAAATTAGTACGGTAAATACAATAAACCCTCTTCATAACATAGGTCCTTCTTAAATTCTTAAAACTGCATAAAATCATGTAACTTTAGCCAGGATCAAAGGTAAAAAGGCGTCATGGTGCTAGAAAAATAAATAAATATATATATATAAATATATATATATATATACCGTATATACAGTATATATTATATATACCGGTATATATATATATATATATATATATATATATAGAGAGAGAGAGGGAGAGTACAAAGGAGTACAAAGGAAATCAAGCAACAACAGGTCTAGTGACCCCTCTAAGCTGCTTGTCCTCCAAAACACTGAGTATCAAGTGTCCAAACAGTGGTTTAGAGTGGGTAAGGGAAAATTGGAAAGGGAACTACTGCCCTGGAACTACTTCCGTGGCAGGATTAAGAAGTTAGTAAGGGACAGATGGGAGAGAGAGAGAGAGAGATAGTATAAATACATACATAAATACATTAACCCCCCCTTAAGTCTCGCCTGCTGCCTACATCATAAGACTACACCAGACATTCGGGCCTCTGGAGTTTTGAGATGTAAATTGGAGCCAAGTTTTCCTGAGGAGGTGAATGGAAAGTAAACAATGGTTGCTGTGTGTGTGTGTGTGTGTGTGTGTGTGTGTGTGTGTGTGTGTGTGTGTGTGTGTGTGTGTGTGTGTGTCGGTGTGTGTGTGTGTGTGTGTGTGTGTGTGTGTGGATAAAGGGGATATATCAGTATGGGGCGTGTCTGTTGGGGTAGTGTATGCATGTGTCTGTGTGTGTGTAGTGGGAGAGTGTATGTATGTGTGTGTCTGTATGTGCACGTTTGTGTGTGTACAGGAATTGGTGAGCTTACAAGTACAGTCAGCCTAATAAGTGATGTGTCGGCACCAAGTATATTTTGTCCAATAATTGGTATCAGCAATATTTACACACTATTTATTTTTTTTGAATGGGATATACAAACATGTTCCTACATTTACCCACCCTATTCAACATCTGACAGACACCAATACAGCACAGAGCGAGCCAAATGTAATGCCAGCTGAGACATGACTTATTAGCGCCACCGTACAATTTTCCTTAATATTTGGTTTTGTTTTGTGTAAATCTATAAAGGGAAAAAAATGGGTTAGGTCAGGTAAAGATACAACTTAACCCGTTCAGTACCGGTGCCGTCCTTGTAACATTATTCTGGCTTCTATGAGACGACTTTATTCAGCTTAAAAAAGGCCTCCAGGAATTTAGAGGCTTCAAACTATCTCACTTAACCCTTTTTTACTACCACAAATCCTTCTTAAACTGCACGAAATCGTTTAAATATAGCTAGAAAAGACATCGCCGGCACAGAAGGGATTAATAGTTGTATTTAGATATATGACGATAAATGTATACTGGCGATAAATACTAATACCGGTACTGTATATATATCTTTCTTTGAAGTGTACCGATGAATAGTCGTGTGTGTGTGTGTGAGAGAGAGAGAGAGTGAGAGAGAGAGAGAGAGAGAGAGAGAGAGAGAGAGAGAGAGAGAGAGAGAGAGAGAGTGTGAGAGAGAGAGAGAGAGAGAGAGAGAAACAGTGTGAGAGATAGACATACAGACAGAGAGAGAGAGAGAGAGAGAGAGAGACAGAGAGAGAGAGACAGAGAGAGAGAGAGAGAGAGAGAGAGAGAGAGAGATAGAGAGAGAGAGAGAGAGAGAGAGAGATACAGACAGACAGAGAGAGACAGAGAGAGAGAGAGAGGGGCAGGTTTAGGCTAAGTGTGTATTAGAATGTAAAAGTGTTGGTGTGTGATGGGTTGTTTTTCTGGTTCCCCTTCGTCCTCATGTTTTAGCCCCATTAGTTTTCAGATTTTATGACATTCGGCCCATTAGTTTGGCGATTTGAACACCTTTAGCCCCATTTCCTTGTCAATTTAAAGATATTTCGTGCCATTTAGGTGTTTTTTTCCTGGCGAGCGATAGCGATCCTGTAACTTTAAGAAGCATCGGCCTTTGGCCGGTTTATTTTTCTAATGAAAAATGTACAAATGTATCTTGAAGGGAGGTCTAGGGGATGTTTTTTCTAATATTGATGGAAGTCTAGTGTGGAAACAAAAAAATAATAGAAAAAACTAATAAATATAGCAAATTTATACACCCATTGCCCTTTAAACAACAAATAGGCCCATCCCCCCTTAAACCACCCTGATAAGAATTTAATCGGTAAAATAGACAGTTTAATATACACCTTCTAAGAATGTATCGCTATCGGCCGGGCTGGAGTAAGCGGCGATATATTTTACACAGCGTCTCCTCTGGGAAAATTCACGTTTGCTCTACTTTCGCCACTAACTCTCTTACTTACTCACTCTTACTCACTCTTACTCTCTCTCTCTCTCTCACTAACTCTCAAACTCTTTATCTCTCTCTCTAACTCTCTCACTCACTCATACTTGCTTATTAACAATCTCTCTCTCTCCCACACTAAGTCACATTCCCACACACACGCTCACTCTTTCTCATTCACACTACCACTCACTCTTATCCCAAACATTCTCTCTCTCTCTCTCTATCTCTCTCCTCCTCACACTCAGTCACATTCCCACACACACGCTCACTCTTTCTCATTCACACTATCACTCACTCTTGTCCCAAACACACACACTCTCTCTCTCTCTCTCCTCCTCACACTCAGTCACATTCCCACACACACGCTCACTCTTTCTCATTCACACTATCACTCACGCTTATCCCAAACACACACACTCTCTCTCTCTCCTCCTCACACTCAAGTCACATTCCCACACACACGCTCACTCTTTCTCATTCACACTATCACTCACTCTTATCCCAAACACACACACTCTCTCTCTCTCCTCCTCACACTCAGTCACATTCCCACACACACGCTCACTCTTTCTCATTCACACTATCACTCACGCTTATCCCAAACACACACTCTCTCTCTCTCTCGCCCTCTCTCTCTCTCTCTCTCTCCTCCTCACACTCAGTCACATTCCCACACACACATGCTCACTCTTTCTCATTCACACTATCACTCACTCTTATCCCAAACACACTCTCTCTCTCTCTCTCTCTCTCCTCCTCACACTCAGTCACATTCCCACACACACGCTCACTCTTTCTCATTCACACTATCACTCACGCTTATCCCAAACACATACACTCTCTCTCTCTCCTCCTCACACTCAAGTCACATTCCCACACACACGCTCACTCTTTCTCATTCACACTATCACTCACGCTTATCCCAAACACACACTCTCTCTCTCTCTCTCGCCCTCTCTCTCTCTCCTCCTCACACTCAGTCACATTCCCACACACACATGCTCACTCTTTCTCATTCACACTATCACTCACTCTTATCCCAAACACACTCTCTCTCTCTCTCTCCTCCTCACACTCAGTCACATTCCCACACACACGCTCACTCTTTCTCATTCACACTATCACTCACTCTTATCCCAAACACACACACACTCACTCTCTCTCTCTCTCTCTCTCTCATTTACTCCTTTTATTCAGGTTATCAGTAGACGACTTTAGGGAGGAGGTTTAACCCCTTCTGTACCGGCAACGTCTTTATCATTTTGTTCTAGCTATATTTAGACGATATTATGCAGCTTAGGAAGGATCTGTAGTAGCTAAAAGGGTTGCTTCAGATAGTTTGAAACCTTATTATAGCTAGAGGTCCTTCCTAGCCTGAATGATGTCGTCAAATAGTTGCCAGAATGTGACGAAAAGGACGTCCCTGGTACTGAATGGGTTAAGACCATTTTGTGCAGTTTAAGAAGGATTTATGGTAGTAAAAAGGGGTTAAGAAAGATCGATCGATGCCTTTTAAATGCTGGAGCCCCTTTTTAAGCTGTATAAAGTGGTATCATAGTGGCTACAATAAAGTGAAAAGGACGGCATCGGTACTGTATGGGATTGATTAGAGATATTTTTTACCTCTTTAACTTAAGAGGGCGATTCAAAGTTCAATAAAATCGTATAAATAACCCCTTGAGGGTTATGACGCGTTCTGGCAGTTGATTCTGTCCATCATTACGCGGTTTTATTTAGATTAGGAAGGGTGTATGGAAGTCGAGAGGTTTAAGGGGAGGTTTCTACTTGAGGGATTTTTTTTCTGGACCCCTTTCTAAAGCCTTTTGTATCATTAACTCCCGTTCACTCACCAACTCTCTGGAATCTCTCTCTCTTCGCCGCAATGTTGCATCTCTCTCGCTATTATATCGCTACTACAATAATCAGTGTTCCTCAGAGCTCTCTGTGTATACCACCTACTCTACGACACGTAGGGTACGTAGTACCCGCCTTGTAACACAATCCCACCCTACTCTGTGCAACTGTCCAACCCAAGAGTGAAACGCTATTCTCAGACTTTCTTCTATTCAACTGCTGAGCTCTGGAACCCTCTCCCAGAATCAGTCTTTCCCTCTTCCTATGACTTAAATTGCTTCAAACTCCGTGTGTCCAGGCATTTTAGCTCGAACGTCCCTTGATTTCGGCCCTGTCACTCTTTGAAATCTGGGGGAGGCACTCTCTGCAGGCAGTTATGCCTTTTGTCTCCCTCATTCACATAGAAAACAAGAAAAAGAAAAGAATAACTGTCAAAAAACGCGTCATGATCCTCAATGGAATAATAGTGTAAATCCAAATAGAGACATCCTGATATTAAAAGGGTTAACAGTCTGCAACTCTCTCCCCGACCTCCTCCTTCTCTTCCCCACCATCTCCCTACTTCCCCTCCCTCCTACTCTCTACTTCCCCCTCTCTCCTCCTTCCCCTACCCCCATCTTCCTCATTCTTCTCCCTCCTCCTCCTCCCTCCATCTTCCTAATTCTCCCCTCCCTCCTCTTCTTCCTCCTTCCCCCATCTTCCTCCTCCTCCTCCTCTTCCCTCCATCTTGCTAATTCTCCCCTCCCTCCTCCTCTTCCTCCTTCCTCCATCTTCCTCTCCCTCCTCCTCCTCCTCCTCCTGGATTTATGTGCTCATTCCGCCTGTTAGAGTCGCCTCAACTTAATCCAAAGAGGAGGCATGACCCCAAAACTTTCTATCAAGGCAAGAGGCATGGCTTATTTCAACTTAGGTATGCCTTCAGAAAAAAATATAAAAGTTATATCTATACATCCATCCATCCATAAAAAAATAAAAAAATAATAATATATACTTATATATATGAGTCCCATCTTCTTGGACATCAATATTAACTATACAAAGTTAAATATGTGTTTTACAGTTCTTCTAATGTCCCTTAAAAGGGGTGAGACCACCAAAACAATACCATCCCATGTTAAGGGGATAGTGGCCGGTTTGTGGGTCCATAAATTAACTAATGTATTATTTTAGTTTCCTCGTTAGACCTCCATCAAACTTAAAAAATACCCCGTAGACCCCCTTCAAGATAAATTTGTACATTTTCCGGTAGAAAAATGCCGGTTCGTCTTAAAATTACAGGCTAGCTATCGCTCGCCATGAAAAAATCGACAACGAAATGGGGCGAAAGGTATTAAAATCGCCAAACTATTGGGCCGACCGTCTTAAAATCTCAAAACGAATTGGGCTAAATGTGAGATAGAAAGGGGTCCAGAAAAACGACCGATCTCCCCTTAATTGTCTTTTATTTCTTCTCACATTTACTTCAATCTTAAAAGTGATAGTGGTGAGATAACCAAAACAATACCATCCCATGTTAATAATCTTGTATTTCTTCTCATATTCATTCCAGTCTTATAATAAACCTGTCTTGGTTTTACTCTCCTCCATTAACGGTACCTAGTGGTGTAATGGTTAAGGTGGCAAAAATCTGTGTGTGATAACCCAGGTTCGAATCCCGGTGGATCACATATATATACTTTAATTGATTTCATTGGGGGTGTTTGGTGTTGTGGTGAAATTGATAAAATATAGATCCTTACCCCTACCTTAGCATAAAATAATCTAATGCTACCTCAACCTAACATATCCATTCACTTACATGTCGCGCTAGACTGTTGTATCTCTCTCTCTCTCTCTCTCTCTCTCTCTCTCTCTCTCTCTCTCTCTCTCTCTGTTATCCTCATTTCCTCTGTGAATTTGGCCTCCCTCATTCCCCTCCTGACAAAGTTACTCTGTACCCTACCCTACCTGAAGTTTTATCCTCCTTTCTTTCTCCTGCAGTTACCCCTCTTCTCTCTCTCTCTCTCTCTCTCTCTCTCTCTCTCTCTACCCTACCTTCAGTTTTATGCGTCCTTTCTTTCTGCTGCAGTTATCCCTCTTCTCTCTCTCTCTCTACCCTACCTTCAGTTTTATGCGTCCTTTCTTTCTCCTGCAGTTACCCCTCTTTTTTCTCTCTCTCTCTCTCTCTCTCTCTCTCTCTCTCTCTACCCTACCTTCAGTTTTATGCGTCCTTTCTTTCTTCTGCAGTTACCCCTCTTCTCTCTTTCTCTCTCTCTCTCTCTCTCTCTCTCTCTCTCTCTCTCTCTACCCTACCTTCAGTTTTATGCGTCCTTTCTTTCTCCTGCAGTTACCCCTCTTCTCTCTCTCTCTCTCTCCTCACATAAATTAACCCCTTTTTTGGGAAAACAACGTGTCATCCCCTATTTCTCACTGTATATAATTTCCGCAATCTATTTCTCCCTGTATAATATCATAAGCAGAATAATTATCATAACAAATAGGGGCGAAAATACCGACTGACTTTGTATAATAATTAAAAGTTATTTATAACAATGGGTAACTTTAAATTATATTATACGACGGTATGCAAACACTATAATATGTGTCAGATAAGGACACACCACATATAACAAAGACTATAATATGTGTCAGATAAGGACACACCACATATAACAAAGACTATAATATGTGTCAGATAAGGACACACCACATATAATAAAGAATGATTGAAAGAGTACAAGTACAAAGGAGTACAAAGGAAATCAAGCAACAACATGTCTAGTGACCCTTCTAGCCTGCTTGTCCTCCAAACACTGAGGATCAAATGTCCAAACAGTGGTTTAGAGTGGGTAAGGGAACATTGGAAAGGGAACTCCTGCCCTGGAACTAATGTCTGTGGCAGGATTAGGAAGTTAGTAGGGGACAGATGGGTTAGTAACTGAGGGGAGGATAAAATAGTTATTCATTTACAAACGCAGTCAGTCGCGGGTTTGATACGAGATATTTGTCTAGGCGAAGTTTAAATGAATCAACGGTGCTGCAGTCTATAACATCTCGGGGAAGAGAGGGAGGATGTAGGCTAGGGGGATGGGGATGGGGATGGGGATGGGGATGGGGTTGGGGTTGGGGTTGGGGGGGGGGGGGGGCGAATGAATACGCTGCTGCCCAATAATACCGCGGCCCGACCGACTGTACACCGAGTTCCGCATTACCCCCACAATTTCCCACAATGCACTGCGGTAAACAACACGTTCAGCGCCTCTGTCGGCCACTTTAGGCATTAATTTGTAGGGAGAATTGTTAACATCTGCAACAAGTTAAATTAATGAACATAAACATGGTGCGCTGCCAAAATATAATACCTAGCAAGTCTAAATCATGCTTTCTGCGTATCGACAGAGTTAAGGGGAGATCTCCACTTGAGGGATTTTTTGTCTTGACCCCTTTCTCCCTCATGTTTAGCCCCATTGCTTTTGATATTATAAAACGTTTGCCCCATTAGTTTAGTGATTTTAAGAACTTTCACCCCATATTAAGACCTTTCGTGCAATTCAGGTGTCGATTTTATCCTGGCGAGCGATAGCGAGCCTGTAATTTAAGAGGAACCGGCCTTCGGCCAGGACATTTTCTACCGAAAAATGTACAAATTTATCTTGAAAGGGACTCAAGGGGGTGTAATTTTAAGCTTGATGGAGGTCTAGGGAACTAACTAAATACCTCCCCTTAAAACAAAGCTGGCTAACTCAGAAGTGAAAGGGGTAAGGCTGCAGGAGGTAAAGGGGAGCATTTACCCCCCCCCCCTCCCCCCCCCCCCCACACACACCTAGTGGCCAGATCCTAAACTTTTCCACTAATCCCTAATTGGGAAAGTTGCGAGGGAGGAGGAGTATTGAGGAGATTCAGAGTGTGTGTTGTGGTGGGGACGGTCAAGGAGGCTGGTGGAGATTGGGTGAAGAAGGCTGGTGGAGAGGGGTGAAAAAGTCGGGTGCAGAGGGGTGAATGGTGGAGAAGGGGTGAATGGTGGAGAAGGGGTGAATGGTGCAGAGGGGTGAAAAAGGCTGGTAGAGAGGGGTGGATGATGGAGAGGGGTAAATGGAGGAGAGGGGTGAATGGTGGAGAAAAATGTACACATTTATCTTGAAGGAGGGTCTTGGGCGGGTGTTTCTTTAAGCTTGATGGATGTCTAGAGTGGAAACTAAACACATAATAAAAACATATATACAGTAAATGGGCAAATAAATACACCCTTAAATGACACTTGGCTGGCTTTTCACTTTTCTACAGAAGGGCCCCTCGCTACAAACAACATTACTATTTGTTTTATTCCTTCACATAATACAAATGATAGGGAAGATTAGGTGTGAGAGAGAGAGAGAGAGAGAGAGAGAGAGAGAGAGAGAGAGAGAGAGAGAGAGAGAGAGAGAATGTGTAGTCACCTAATAATTATTGTAGTATACACGATTTGAGTTTTAGGCTCGTATTGTCCCGCTTCCCAAGTTTCTGTTATCTAATTTGGTTTTGGCTAATTTGGCTCTGTGTGTGTGTGTGTGTGTGTGTGTGTGTGTGTGTGTGTGTGTGTGTGTGTGTGTGTGTGTGTGTGTGTGTGTGTGTGTGTGTGTGTCAATCTAAACTGTTTTAAGTGTGATTTGATAAAGACAACTCAACAAAACGTATTTATTTTTTTTTAGATTCCGCCCCCCTCATGAATTGGTTTTGGTGGCATATATACAAGGCCTGTGTACTTTTGAACAAGGTGCATAGTCTCCCTTATAAAGTGGTTCATTTTCATTAATTACACTCTCTCTCTCATACATTTAGTTTATTTTTTGTTCCCCTCTTTCCCTACTCACTCTCACACACACACACTCCCTCTCTCCCGCTCGCTCTCGCTCTCGCTCTCGCTCGCTCTCGCTCTCGCTCTCTCTCTCTCTCTCTCTCTCATCATTGGTAAATCATTCAACTGTAATGAATCCAAGAATTTCTTCTTCAATCTAGTCGTCAACTTGTGGAATGGGCTTCCCAAACTGGCATAGACTGCAACACCCTTCAAAGATCGCCGACAAACACCTTGCCCTGAACCCAAGGTTGACTGCATTTGTAATTGAATAAATAATGTCTTTAGTAGTGTTCGTTCACTAACCTAATAGATCTTAATATCATTTCCCCTGCCATGGACTAAACCCCAGGGCAGCACTTCCTTCTCACATTCTCTCCGAAATACTGTTGCAACACTTGGGCCACGGTGTTTTGGAGGACAAGTAACCTCGAGGGGTCGCATGACCTGTTGTTGCTTGTTTTCCTTTGTACTATCTTACTATATATATCTCTCTCTCTCTCTCTCTCTCTCTCTCTCTCACACACACACACACACACGTTTATTTTATTTTCTGTTCCTCTTTATGTTCCCAACAGACTTCTTTGCTCTCGGTCTTTTCGCTTTCCTTTCGCCTGTCTGTTATCTTGAGTGCCTTCTCTCATTCAATGGCTTAGGTCACCATCTTTGCAATACAGAAATACAATATATGGGAGCAACGTAATATCTCACTCTCTCTCTATATATATATATATCCTCCTACCCCTTTCACTCACTCACTCACTCACTCACACTCACTCACTCTCTCTCTCTCTCTCTCTGGATTACATTGCGTTCGTTCCCTCTGTTATCACCCCCGCCAGGCACTTATAGTCTTCTCTCGTCTGTCTGTCTACCTGTCTGTCTGTCTGTCAATGTCTCTCACTCTCTCACTCTCTCTCTCTCTTTGTCAATCTATGTATATCTGTGTCAATCTATGCATCTCTTTATGCGTCTGTCTATGTATCTGTATGTGTTGTCTATGTATCTCTATGTGCCTGTCTATGTATGTGTTAATCTATGTATCTCTCTATGTGTCAATCTATGTCTATGTATCTCTCTGTGTCAATCTACGTATCTCTCTATGTGTAAGTCTTCCCTACACCTTGCCTCCCTCCTCCACCTGTCTATAGTACTGTTCCTGTCCGTCAATATTTCCTTCCGCCTGTCCATTCCACCTTCCCATACTGACCCTACAGGTTATATACTTTGGAAATCTGCAGCCATAATGAGATATAGTTTAAAATTACACTTATGTTTGATGGACAGATAGGATGTGCACCAAGAACAAGTATATTCAACTTAGGAAGTGATCCGAATCATATACTGGAACCCACATCCAAGCTAGATAATCTTACACCCAAACTCTCACACACATAATCACTTGCACCCCAACATATCACACACACACACACGCACACACCACTCTTTCACCTTCCTATACTCACTCACAATCTTCCACATACTCCCACTTAATTAACCCCAACACATGTACTCACTCTTAAGCACTCCCCAACACACCTTTAGTCCCACATACATATACCTCACAATTAAATACACAATATTAAACAAACACAATGGCACACACAATAACACATACACAATAACACACACGTAATACCACAAACGCGCACACAGTCTCTCTCTCTAAACCAACATAAATTCCTACCCCCCACTGCTCTCTCTCACACCCACACATTCTTTCCCACACGCCCCCACACCCACCCTTTCCCCCGCCCACAATTAAGGGACATGAACAGGGGTGTCGCGGTGATGGAGTGAGGGTCGTCCGTGTTGAATATTCATGTCATTAGAGATGGTGGAGTGGTGGTGGTGGAGGAAGGAGAGGGGGGGGGGGGAGTGATTGAGGGAGTGGTGGTGAAGAGGAGTGGAAGTGATTGGTGGTGATGGTGTGGTGTGTGGTGATGGTGGTGAAGATGAGTGAAGTGATTGGTGGTGATGGTGTGTTGTGGTGGTGTGTGGTGATGGTGGTGAAGATGAGTGAAGTGATTGGTGGTGATGGTGTGTTGTGGTGGTGTGTGGTGATGGTGGTGAAGATGAGTGAAGTGATTGGCCATGGTGTGTTGGTGATACATACATACATACATATATACATGATGGTGTGTGGTGGTGGTGGGTGGTGTTGGTGTGTTGTGGTGGTGGTGATGATGGTGTTTGGTGGTGATGGTGGTGAAGAGGAGCGAATTGATTGGTGATAGTGTGTGTTGGTGATGGTGATCGCTGAGAAGGGTGAAGATGATGGAATGGTGGTGATGGTGATGACAGGAGTGATATAAAATAATGGGTGGTGATTAAAGATATGTGTGGTGCTGAATGAGGATAATTGGGGGGGGGGGTGTTAGAGGAGTGGAAAATGCTTAACCCCTTCTGTACCGGCGACGTGTTTTTTTTTTTTCATTTTATTCTAGCTATAAGTGGACGATTTTGTGCAGCTTAAGAAGGATCTGTGGGAGTAAAAAGGGATCCATGAGATAGTCTGAAGCCTGTTAATTGCTGGAGGTCTTTCCACAATTAATGAAAGCATGTGATCCTCCCGGGATTCGAACCTGGGATACCGTAACAAACAGATTTGAAACACTCTAACCATTACACCACCAAGATAAGAAGGATTAAGGGGAGATTTCCTCCTGGAGTATTTTTTTCTGGACCCCCCTCTCCCTCATGTTTAGCCCCATTGCTTTTGAGATTTTAAGACGTTCGTCCCAGCAGTTTGGCGATTTTAAGACCCCTTGCCCCATTTTTGTCAATTTTAAGACCATTCGTGCCATTTAAGTGTCGATTTTTTCCTGGCGAGCGACAGCGAGCCAGTAATTTAAGGGGAACCGGCCTTCGGCCAGGGCATTTTTCTACCGAAAAATTTACAAATTTATCTTGAAAGGGGGTCTAGGGGTAGTAATTTTAAGCTTGATGGAAGTCTAGGGAATCAACTAAAAACCTCCCCTTAAGAGACGTGAGACAACTGATGAGGAAATGGTGAAGGGTCTAGTAGAGAGAGAGAGAGAGAGAGAGAGAGAGAGAGAGAGAGAGAGAGAGAGAGAATATATATTTATTTACCAAATTATCTATATTTATCTCCTGTATATCTATTTACTTACAGTATATGTATATGTATATTTATTTACCTATCTATCTATCTATCTATCTATCTCTCTCTATATATATATATATATATATATATATATATCCATTTATCTCAATATTTCTGAAGGGTAAGTGAAACCAACTGTATAACTTCATGTCTGCATATCAATCTATCAATCTATCTATCTATCTATAACTATGTATCTATATATATACAGTATGTGTGAGTGTTTAACCATAACCACATAACTCATCCACCCCTAAACACGTATCGTGCCTCCGGGAACAATATATTATACCTCCCACACAACATTACATGCACACCGTGTATCTATTATTATATATATCTATCTATTGTTATTGATTTACGTATCTATGTCTCTATCTATCTATTATTTATTATATTTATCTATCTACTGTTATCTACCTATCTATCTATCTATCTATGTATCCACCTATTTATCTATTTATTAATATATTTAGTTATCTATAATATATCTATCTATCCACCTACCTATCTATCTATATATCTCTCAATCTATCTATCCATCTATCTATTAATCTACCATCACATTACTCACAACCATCCACTGAACATGTATCGAGCCCAAGGGGGACACTATATCTCTCACATCATTACGTTCACACCGTCTCAGTTGAATCAAACCTCGGTAATATGGTGCTTCGAATTCAGGGTTCAAAACAATATACTAATAACATGGATTTTTTACAGGTTGCATAGGCTCACTTATCGTTATTGTTATTATTATTATTATTATTATTATTATTATTATTTTATGCGTGCGTGTGTGTTTTTATATATATATATATATATATATATATATATATATATATATATATATATATATATATATATATATATATATACACAGTATATACAATTATGTATAATTATATAATTATTATAATATAATTACGTATATAAAATAGTTGTTACATCCGCAACCATGACCCCGGAACTAGAGTCAGATATCACGATTCACTAACTTTATTAGGCTGGCCTCGCAACTTTTCTTTCCCGTGTCCTAATTGGCAAAGTTTTGATAGCGAGCGTTGAGCGAAAGAAACCCTGAAACTGTGTCAACCTTAAACGGTGATAGCCACAGTAACGGGAGATTTGTGTATATTTGTTTACATCTTGATAACAATGCTTAGTGCGCCGAATTTCGGTGTGAGTATCCTAGGTTCGAGTCCTTGGAGTACCACATATATTCAATAGTTTCATTGATTTCATTAATTAGGTTTATTTGTAAATTAATTGGTGAACTAACATAATTTCCCCCAAATCCCCCCCCCCCCCCCCCTCCGCCTTCGAGATAAATTTGTGCCAAAGTCCGATTCCTTCTAAATTGCAGGCTCGCTAACGCTCGCCAGGATAAAAATTAACGCCTAAATGGCACGAAAGGTCTCAATATTGACAAATAAATGGGGTGAAAGGTCTTAAAATCTACAAACTAATGGGCCGAACGTCTTAAATTTTGAAGACTAATGAGGCTAAACAAAAAGGATTCTCCCCTTAAACGGTAATATCCACATTAACCCATAATATATATATATATATATATATATATATATATATATATATATATATATATATATATATAATGGTGACATCCACACTAATAATATATGCATGCACAATAATCATTGAAAGCTCTCTCAACCACACCCACCCACCCAAACACATACACCCCCCCCCACACACTCACCCACTCACCCACACACACACACACTGGAGCAATGGTCTGACAAATCTCATCTCTGTGTCTGCATAAATTAAGGCCCATGGAAATGTGACCAGAATTCATATCACTACTAATGATGACATAACCTTAAATTAGTTTTCATCAATCTAAAAGGATTATATGATTTTGAAATAATATATCAATTAGTGTTAACGATATATTAGTTATGTCTACTTTAGGGGAGATGTTTGTTTTTTTATCTAGACCCCTTTCTCTCTCATGTTTAGCCCCATTAGTTTTCAGATTTTAAGATGTTTGCCCCATATTTTAGCGATTTTCTGTCAATATTAAGACTTTTATTTTGGTGTCGAGTTTTTCCCTGGTGAGTGATAACGAGCTTGTAATTTAGGAGGCGAACGATAGTGAGCCTGTAATTTTGGAATAACCTGCCTTGAAGGCCGAACATTTTTCTACCGAAAAATGTACAAATTTATCTTGAAGGGGGGTCTAGGGGGGCCTTTTTAAGCTAGATGGAAGTATAGGGCGGAACTAAAAGAAATAATAAAAATATCAATAAATTAGCAAATAAATGCGCCCATCTCCCCTTAATTAATTGTTACATATCTATAAGGATTGTATTCTCTTGAAATAATATATCAATTATTGTTAACCATTGATTACCTACTTAAATATATTTGGATCAGGAGTTTATTCTGCTTTAATGTTATCAATACTTTAACTGGTACAGTTAAGTGAAAATCTCCTCTTAACCCCTTCTGTACCGCCAACGTCTGTATTATTTGATTTCAGCTTCATTTAAACGATTTTATGAAGCTTAGGAAGAATATATGGTAGCTAAAAGGGTTAATTGAGATAGTCTGTGGCCTTTTAATGGGTAGACATCCTTCCTAAGCTGAACAAAGTGGGCTAATAGTTGTCAGAATATAAGGAAAAGTACATCACCGGTAAAGAAGGGGTTAAGGCAATCAATTTGAGATGGGGCCTACTTTTCTCTCTCTCTCTCTCTCTCTCTCTCTCTCTCTCTCTCTCTCTCTCTCTCTCTCTCTCTCTCTCTCTCTCTCTCTCTCTCTCTCTCTCTCTCTCTCTCTCTCTATATATATATATATATATATATATATATATATATATATATATATAACTTGAGCGTGAAGTAGTGGCAGTCACTTAGAATTAAGGAATATATGCGGATGGAAACTATATATTTATGTATGAAAATAACCACACGACAGGAAACGTTTTTACTGCTGTAAAGACACGCCAAGTTTGGACTCTCTAGCGTCCTCTATACCTGAACAGGACGCTAGAGAGTCCAAACTTGTGAGAGAGACGTCATGTTTTGTCTACAGTCTATCTTCAACTTCCTCTTTTATTTTCCACTGTCGTATCTGTGTGTGTGTGCGTGTGTGTGTGTGTGTTTGTGTGCGTGTGTGTGTGTATGTATTCGTGCGTGCGTGTTCGTACGTGTGTGTGCTAACGTATACAGTATGTATAGATACGGATAGAAAGATCAATAGATAAACATAGAATAATGCACACAAAAACTGGTTATCCAACATATTGCCGTTGCACTCCTATCAAAAGAGCTTAATATTTCAGCCAATTGCCTTGATGCTGGTAAATGAAAATCGTACCGAAGTAAATGGCTGTATAAAGCCTAGTTCAAATTCTTGAAACTATTTTTTGTTTGTTAATTTGCTTTATATATATATTTTGTTGTTGTTGTGGGGGTGGAACTAAAAGAGGCGGCACACGGGCGCTTTTTCGCTTTGCTTGTTCTACTGAAAAATGCACAAATTTATCTCAAAGGGAAGGGGGGGGGGGGGTCTTGGGAGTATATATTAAGCTTGATGGAGGTCTAGGGAGGAAAATAAATATATATATATATATATATAATACATAATTACATATGACTTAAATTGCTTCAAACTCCGGGTGTCCAGGCATTTTAGCTCGAACGTCCCTTGATTTCGGCCCTGTCACTCTTTGAAATCTGGGGGAGGCACTCGCTGCAGGCAGTTATGCCTTTTGTCTCCCTCATGCACATAGAAACAAAAATAATAAAAATAAATACAATAATAAATAATTTATAAATACAAGAAAAATATATATAAAATCTCCCCCTAAAAAGACAACAAATCACACATCTTACCCATATACTGTATATGTAAGTATAATTACCGTATATAAATAATATATATATATATATATATATATATATATATATATATATATATATATATATATATAAAATCTCCCCTTAAAATAAAAATAAATCACACATCTTACCAATAAATATGCAAAGTAGCTTTATGTATGGGACTCGTTACAGCTGATCCTAATGGGTTGGCTGGACCACCATATTCCTGCTTCTCTCACACATACACTGCTGGTTCTCACAATAACAACTCCCTCAGACACACTGCTTCTCACATCAACAGGGAGAGAGCTTGATAAACAGTGCAGTGTGTTCGAATATATCCCTCAGACACACTGCTTGTCACATCAACAGGGAGAGAGCTTGATAAACAGTGCAGTGTGTTCGAATATATCCCTCAGACACACTGCTTGTCCCATCGACCTATACTGTGGGTTATATACTACTTCTACAGGGAGAGAACTTGGAAACAGGGCGGTGTGTTCGAATATATGTGGTGCTATAGACGAACACTCCGTATTAATACACATAAATACACATGAATACACATAAATCAACATTAATCCACATAAATCTACATAAATCCACATAAAAACACTTAAATCCACATAAATCCACATCAATACACATAAATCTACACATAAACCTTTGAATATATACCGTACAGTGCTATACAACGAACACAACCATATAAATACACATTAATGCAATAACACACAATAAAATGCAATGTAATAATATCCAATGCAATATAACTCAACACAATGCAACACCGTAAATCATAATACGAAGCAAATCAATTCAATGCAATAATAAAATACGATTCAACAAAGCACAACAAAGTGTAATGGAATTAAATTATGCAACAATTCAATACAGCAAGAACAATATAACACAACAATGCAGAATACAAATAAGGAAGGATGAAAAAGAATGAATGTTAGTTTTCACATACATAAAAAAATGCAATGTAGCAACAAGAGTATTGACAAGAATATTACTAAAAAACAAATGAATATAATATGTAATAGTAAGCAAAAGTATGCTAGTGTTTGTTCACATGAGGGAAAAAATATATTTGAAGTGCCAATATTATTAAAGCACTCATTGGGTGAACCTGTATGGGGAGTAGGAACACAAGCGATATACCGGTACAAGATATGGTTTACTCATAAAATCGAGAATGTAAGAACATTGGAAATCTGAAGAAGGTCTATTGGTCCATACGAGGCAGACCCCTTCTTCCCTACATCCCTATTTGTTCTTTTACACCTTTATGCCCTACACTACATCTATCTTATAACTACCTAAGAACATCTCACTACAACCTATATCCCCTACACTACATCTATCTTATAACTACCTAAGAACATCTCACTACAACCTATATCCCCTACACTATACCTATCTTATAGCTACCCAATAACATCTCTCACTACAACCTATATCCTCTACACTACATCTATCTTATAGCTATCTAAGACCATATCTCACTACAACCCATATCTCCTACAGTACATCTATCTTATAACTACCTAAGAGCATCTCTCACTACAACCTATATCCTCTACACTACATCTATCTTATAGCTATCTAAGACGATATCTCACTACAACCCATATCTCCAACAGTACATCTATCTTATAGCTAACTAAGAGCATCTCTCACTACAACCTATATCCTCTACACTACATCTATCTTATAGCTATCTAAGACGATATCTCACTACAACCCATATCTCCAACAGTACATCTATCTTATAGCTAACTAAGAGCATCTCTCACTACAACCTATATCATCTACACTACATCTATCTTATAGCTATATAAGAACATATCTCACTACAACCTATATCCCCTACGGCGTCAGGAAAAGGGGGTATGGCACGCTGTTTACGGCGTCAGGAACAGGGGGGTATGGCGCGCTGTATACGGCGTCAGGAATAGGGGGTATGGCGCACAGTTTACGGAAACAGGAACACAGGGACGGGTGGTGGTTGAGGTCGTGGTGGCTATCAGGGTCAGGTACTATTGCAGGGACAACTGCTAGACAGTGACAAGGGTGGAGACTGTGGTGGCTCTCGGCTGCTGCTCCTACTGCAGGGGTTACTGCTACGTCAGGAACAAGAGGCAGGGGGGGGGGGGAGGGGAGATGAGTAACAATGGACAGGGACGGTGATCGACGCTATGGCAGCTCCCTGCTTTTACTACTACTGCAGTAATTAATGCCACTACCAGAGCTCTGACTCGCACCCAATACTGGTGTACCCTACCCTACACTCTTGCCAGGCTTGGAGGGTTCGGGGCAGCTTTCTTTCCACTTTCGGCTGAGTTGTTCAAAGTAGTCGTCAGGTGAAATCATGTGAAATCAGCTTTTGTAGTACGCTTAGCTCTGAACACTCCTTGGGCTGTGTGGCACCTTGGGTTGGCTGCGGCAAGCGAGAGATACTTTTTCACAAGAAGGGTTGTCAACCCTATGCCTGTCATTATTTTTCAGCAAATCTCTCTCAGTCGCCAGTGCCATCCACCAGGCCAGAGTGTAGCAGTTTAGGAAGGGGCAAGGGTCTAGTGTAATTCCCAAGTGGAGAGGATGGGGCAGAACAATGTGGCTAGTCTTGGTGAATTTGAATTGATGAGTATTTCTGTGGTACGGTACCAGGATGGACCAATCGCGCTGAGACCTAATGCCTCTCGGTGCCTCTGATCTTGAATCTTGGTTTTCCCTGGGCGGCGCATTTGATCCTGAACACAGGTTTTCCCTGGACTGATGCTGGGGAAGGTTGGGAGTCTGTGTCGGCTGCTTTGGCTAACCTATCAGGGGTCGTGGCTCCTTTTATCTTGAATCCGGGCTTTCCCCGGATTGATGCTCGGGAAGGTTGGGAGCTTCCAATCTCGGTTGCGCGATGATAGGAGCGGGCGTCGGGGAGAGGGCGGGATGATCGTTCTCCTGTAGGTACTTCAGCAGCACTTCCTTGACTTTTGAGTTTGGTAGGACGTGAATCATCGACCGTATCATTGGGTGCTGGGTGTCCTGGGTCTGCCTGTCTTGCTCGTTGATCCGTGGGCGTTGTGTATCTGGGACCTGGGCATTCTTGATGACCTGCTTATCAGTAATATACCTGTGTGTCCTAGTGTGCTGGCTTGAAAAAAGAAGAATCTAGTGTCTCTGTATAGGTCCATGTAAAGAAAAATATATCAACACTTACAAATGCTCCAGCGTTGCGGTGTGAAGAGGTGTACAGTACTCTACCTGGGGAAGAAAAAGAGAAATGCCAATGAGTTTTTAAAACAATTAAAACAAATATAATATAATAAACTACCTGCGGAATAGAGAAAACAAACAGAGTTGCCAAAAACAATTAACACAATAATACCAGTAGAGGTCTTGTGGGGTGGGGGGAGCTTAATTTTTTTTAGTTTGAGATCTAGGGAGGAAACTTTAAAAAAAGTCCATAGGCCTAAATGAGCAAATAAATACGCCCATTCCCCCTTAAGCAAAAGCATGTGTAGGCCAAAAATCTTGACCACTAACGTCTATAACTCAAACATCTAGAGTACCGTACCGGTAATCGAGCCAATATTTCTACCATTTAGGAAGGGTCAGCCAGGAAATAGGTGTGGATGTTTACAGCCCATTTGCTCTATCCTAATCTCTTCTAAAGATGTACCGTACTTTCTACCCTCTCTGGGCTTAATACTAAGAAGGTGTACGGTCCGGACGGTGTTCCTCCTGTTTTACATAAAAACTGTGCTTCCGTGCTGACTCCCGGCCTAGGAAAACTCTTTCGTCTCTGTCTCTCATCCAACGTCTTCCCTTCTTGCTGGAATTTGCTCTCATTAAACCTGTCCCAAAGAAGGGTGACCGCTCTCAACCCTCCAACTATCGTCCAATTGCTCTCATCACTTGTATCTCTAAGGTTTTTGAAACTATTTTTGCTTCCAAATTTCTTAAGCATTTCTCTTCTCATAATCGGCTCTCAGATCGCCAGGGCTTCCTTAAGGGTTGCTCTAATGGTGATCTTCCTTCATATCTTACTAACTCTTGGTCATCCAACTTTCGGGACTTCGGTGAGACTTTTTCTGTTGCACTAGATATATCGAAGGCCTTCGATAGTCTGGCACAAATCTTTAGTTTCCAAACTACCCTCCATCTGTGCCCTTGTCTCTAATTTCCTTTCCGGCCGTTCCATAGCTGCGATTGTGGACGGCCATCGCTCACTTCCTCATCCTCTCAACTCCAGTGTTCCTCAGGGTTCTGTCCTATCTCCTATTTTCTTTCTAATTTTCATAAATAATCTTCTCAACTGTACATTCAGTCCCATCCATTCATATGCAGACGACTCTACCTTACACTACTCAATTAGTTTTCCAGAATGCCCTACCCAGCAGTCCCTCATAATCAAACGTAATGAAGCCATAAAACACTTATCTTTTGATCTAGCTACTATTTCCAATTGGGGTAGAGAAAACCTTGTTGCAATTAATGCTTCCAAGATCCAATTTATCCATTGTATTACCCGTCAGGAACCTCCAGAGGACTATCCCTTATTCTTCAACAATACAAAAATCAATCCTTCATCTTCTCTCAATATTCTCGGTGTCTCTTTTTATTCTGCTCTCACATGGAAGGACCATATTACCAGTCTTGCTAAGGCAGCCTCCCAGAAGCTGGGTGTGCTCAACCGCCTCAAGGGGTTCTTTACCCCTGCACAGCTTCTTGCTTTATACAGGGGCACAGTGCGTCCTTGTATTGAGTATTGTTCACATGTGTGGGGAGGATCCTCTCACACCGCACTCCAAGACAAAGTAGAAAGAAAGCCTTTCGTATCATTAACTCCCATCCACTCACCAACTCTCTGCAATCTCTCTCTCTTCGCCGCAATGTTGCATCTCTCTCGCTATTCTATCGCTACTACAATAATCAGTGTTCCTCGGAGCTTTCCCAGTGTATACCACCTCCTCTACGTAGGGTAAGTAGTACCCGCCTTGCAACACAATCCCACCCCTACTCTGTGTAACTCTCCAACCCAAGAGTGAAATGCTATTCTTAGACTTTCTTCTATTCAACTGCTGAGCTCTGGAACTCTCTCCCAGAATCAGTCTTTCCCACTTCCTATGACTTAAATTGCTTCAAACTCTGTGTGTCCAGGCATTTTAGCTCGAACGTCCCTTGATTTTGGCCACGTCACGCTTTCAATTATGGGGGAGGCACTTGCTGCAGGCAGTTATGCATTGTCTCCCTCATTCACAATTTCACATAGAAAAAATCGATTTCTGGCCTACCGATAATGAATGAACTATAGTTGTGTACGTACTATATGTAAGTAGGTACTATATGTAAGTAAGTATATGCGATAGAGAACAATACACAAGCAATATACAATGTAGGGGTACTTATTACCGAAACTACCACTGATGTTTTCTCAACATTTGAAGCCTATTATTTAAGAAAAAAAAAACATTGTAAAAATGTTGAAACCGGAAATGCATTGAATGTGTAGCCTACTATATAAAGCACTGTAAAAACAAAAAATTCTCCCTATTGACGTCAGTAAAATTCTTATTAAGCCCTTTGCTGTCTAAATAGATGTTGATTTCAATAAGTCAAGTGTGTGTGTGTGGGGTGGGGGGTGGGGGCATCTTGTATCCCAAGGCAAAATAATTGTTGTTTTACTCTGAAAGTGACATAGTTCTGTGTTTTAAGATCGTTGTAACGAATTTCAACTAGAGTATAATGATAAAAACTACCTAAAACCAATACAAAAAAACATGGGAAAATTAGTGGTAGTTTCCGCAATATTTTCTCAAAGGCGGCAGTGGTACAGAAGGGGCTAACGACGCGAACATTTTACAGAGATATGCCAAATATCCCGTTTATGTCAGTATAATGACAGCAAGTATCACAAATAGCTCATAATGGACAGGTTGCAACCTATTGTTTTCCTTCTGCTCACACACAATCGGTTGGTTAAGTTTGGATCAACTAGTGTAACTAATCCCGACTAACCTAGCCAGCCTAAAGTACAAGACTGTATGCCTAAAACTCTGATATAGGCAACAAGGTAAGATACTGCAATATACTTAACCCTGTCACGCACAGGACGCGATTTGCGCCCTTTCTGGGATACTAAAAAGTCTTTGTGACCATCAAGGGTGTTTAGAAACCTTTAGTTTAGTTACTTCAACCTCTGCAGTTGTCTTTGATTGAGCTGTTGGCAGAAAACTGATTTTGGAGAGGTAATTATGCGATTGCGATCACTCTCTCTATGAATGCTAAACGGCAACCCCCGAGTCCCACAGGAGATAATGATAGGGAATAGGCTTGCCGCCTTATTATACATAATGTATTAGGGACAATGAAGGTCTATGGAATCCTTATACTGTACTCATGTAAAATCCAATGTGGGAGAATAATTTTGATCACATTTATACAACCCGATATTAATAGATGAAAGGCCTAGTCTAATCACTCACGAGCTCCTTCGGACATCCTCACTGCTTACAAACGTCTTAATTATGGAGTATAATCGATATTTACCCCCTGCTGGCAACATAGATGATGTCAATAAATCGTGGGGGGTGATCAACCCATCTTGTATCCCACATTGGAATTATAACTAAAACCATGAAAACACTCGTTTCTCAAAATCTGGAGGAAAAAACATGAAAAATAAGGGTGCGAGCCTATTCCCTATAATTACCCAACAGGATAGCGAGAGGGTTAACAATGGCTGCTGCACCATATCTTGGACAAATACACAAATATAATTGAAGCTCTTACCTATCCAGCGAAGTGAGGAACGCTTTTGGTTGAACCGATGGCCAGCGATCGTGTCTCTCGATAGCAGCAACATCAGGAACAATTTCAGCGGTCGGCTTCTTTCATCCCAGTCCTTAATGCTTCATGCAGAACGGAGTCACTAAGCTCCTGGGAACGATGGCAGTCTACGACTTATACCGGCTTGGTAAGGATGTGCGTATGGTGAGGATCGAGGCATTTTTATAATGGCGTAACTTCGGTTGAGTGTAGTCTGTAACCAACGAAGGGCTGATCCGGCAAGTGAGCAAGCTTATCAGGAACTGACATTAACACCTCTTGTTTCTTGTATGCGTTGAATAAGTCTCTGGTAAACTAATGTCCACCTTCCATAACGTTAATGTTTCCCAGAGCATCATGCGTCCTAGAACCAAACACAGGACTTCCCACACTGTAATAGGTTGTCCAACGATAAATGAGTCCCATCTCTTTCGTCACTATTAGTTTATTACTAAATAACAAAGTTAAAATAATGCTTTTCAGTTCGTATTATGTATTTGGAAGTTATTTAATAACCCATACAATCCCATGCTATTTTTCATGAATTTCTTTTCATATTAATTTCCACTCTTAAAACCAAATTGTCCCGTTTTGATACCGGTACCCTGCTCAGTGGCAGTGCTCACACAAGAGAATATCGAATTCGCCATTGAACAGCAGTGGCTCTCAAGTCTCAGCTATAACACTAAACAGATAAAAGTGTTCTCACTATTTAAAAACAAATCACTGGAAATGTATCCTCCATTGAACTTTTAATGAACACATACACAATAGGAACAGTAGCAGCAATTAGCTAAAATAAACTAATGCACTTTTTCCATCGCAAAATCGAACATCAGCAACAATAGAAGTTGCCTGGTATACGTTCTTTTACCGTATAAACTATTGCACTTTTTCCAACTTAAATGCACAATAATAGAAACTGCTTTAGCGATTAATTTCCTTGACACCTTAGCACATGTTGACACTAATTGTAGTTTCTTTATTCATGCAGAGTTTAGTCAAATTTACCAGAACGTCCCGGACTTCCCAAATTGACTGGTCTGGTGATAATTCGGGGAGATGACCTTTACAACGGCCCCCCCTATTGGCTTTGCAGTTATGTGATCGAGCTCAGTTTTCTTTTCTTAGTTTTGTGAAATGTATTTTTTTTTGCCTTTTTGCCCACATTTTTTGAATGATTCGTTTCACTTCTTCCTTATTTGTTTCTTCCCTAAATAAAAGTTTCTCCACTAAATCGATTTGGTATGGTCTTTCAAATAATGTGTTTGTATTTCTTATATTTTGATAATGTTCACGATGCCAAATAAAATGTTCTAAATTCTCAACTGTTTCTTCACAAGCTATACACTTAGTATCCTGTTCTGTCAATCTATTCCTATCGTTTAGTTGTAAGGTGTTAGATCTGCATCTGAAGACACTTATTGAGGCTGGAGTATTGTCATAACATTGTTCTTCTCTTATTTTCTTTGTACATTTTTACACTTGATTTTGATTCTAATTTTCGAATCCATTTTCCTGTGTCTATTTTATTTATGATTTTCTTCAATTTTTCTTTACTTAATTGTTGTGTATCTGCTTGGTTCATATTTATTTCTTGATATATGTTTTTTACTTCATTTATCCACTCATCTTTAATTCCATTCCTTTAATTCCTTGAACGTGAGGATAGTGCGTGGTTATGTGTGCGATTAGTTTGCTTGGGGAACAGATTAACTTGCTCATGTAGTGATGTACACCCTATGTGGTGGATTGTGTTCTTTTATTTCATAAATTATATTTTAGTAAGCGTTGTTTCCACATAGCGATTTTGATAAGTTATTTTGCCTTTATGTTATCTTTGTCCAAGTTTTGGTTTGCTTAGTTTGCAAGTTTTACATTTTAATTTAAAATACACTTCCTTAACTTAAACCTTAGCCCTTTTCCATGGCAAGTGTGACCATTTTCAATGCCGCTTTAGTACTTAATTATTTTCAATTAATCAACCCGTTTATTTTAGCATACCGGTAACTCGTAAGTCATCGATCACAGAGTTTCTTTTTTATTTTAAGATAGTTGGGCATATCATGCTTGTGGTCCACTGTACACCTTTATCTGAAAAAGAAAGAAAAAGAAAACATTACTAAATAGCATGGAACATCATCTACTATTTTTGTTAAACCTTATTTCCAAAGTTACAGGCTCACTATCGTTCGCCAGGAAAACAGTGACACCTAAATAGCACGAAATGTCTTCATATTGCCAAATAAATGGGGCGAAAGGTCTTAAAATCGACTAATTAATGAGCCGAATGTCATAAAATCTGAAAACTAACGGGGCTAAACACGAGGAAGAAGGGGGACCAGAAAAATGGCCCATCTCCCCTTAACCCTTCCCCTCCCATATTATATTCCTGAATTAAACCAAACGTCCAATGAGAACCAGAATCAAAGCAACATGAATACTGGAAAACTCGCCCCGAAAACAACTCGCCCCGACTTTTGCTCGTCCTGAAACGAAGTCGCCTATGATTCATGGAAATAGTCTGCAGCCTTTTAATGGGTAGACGTCCTTCCTAAGCTGAACAGAACCGTCTAATAGTTATAAGAGTACACTGAAAAGGACGTCACCGGTACTAAATGGGTTAATATAGCAACTATGTAGGTTTCAGTCAGGAGCACAAATAACGAAGCACTCATTTGACTCGGTATCGAACGCAAACGAGACAATTACCTGTTTAACCCCTTCAGTACCGGTCATATTTGTTTTTAACTTTATTCTGGCTAGTAATAGACGACTTTATTCAGTTTAAAAAGGGCCTCCAGCAAATAACAGGCTTCGAACTATCTCACTTAACCCATTGTATTACGACCGATCCTTCTAAAACTGCTCAAAATCGTCTAAATATAGCTAGAATACAACAACAAAGATGTCGCCGGTACAGAAGGGGTTAAATATAGTCCAGATGCTTCAGACCGTGGCTATCAATGTTCAAAAATTCGAACTGGTGTAACTTTATGCCTACTAAAACTACGATTTTATTCAGATTAGGAAGGGGATATGGAAGTCAGAGAGTTAATTGAGATATTCTTTACCCTTAAAATTCCCACAGATCCTTCCTAAACTGTATATACTCGTCTAATGATTGTGGTGGTGATGGTGGTGGTGGTGGTGGTGGTAGCTGTTGTAGATTAATATTCCTCCACCTGTCAGATTTACACCACAAACCTTTTCACGAATACACTTTTTTTCACCTGGGGATCTGGTGGGAGCGAGAAATGTCAGTAAGATTGAGAACACTTCCAGGAAAATATACCCAGGTTGTATATATATACCTACAGTATATATATACCTACAGTATATATTTGTTTCCTTCGTTTACAGTTTACACACATATGACTACATAATATGTATTTATTATTAAACAATATAGCTGATTTGATATGAATATGAAATTGAATGGATATATTAGCAAGAACCCACGAACATCCACTCCTCACCGCCACATCTCGTTCTCTCTCCACCACCTCCCCACCAAAACACTTCCTCCACACCACCAGTTTTATATTCCAGGCATTCCCACCCCCTCTCACAATCACTCCTTTACCACTCCACCTTCCTTGCATATCCACTACCACTCCACCCTTTCCCAGCATTCCATCTCCACCTCCACCCAAACACTTCCCCCACAGTGCCACACCACCACAGTTTAGTATTCCACCACGCCTCACCCCTTCCACGTCCCCCCAGCATCCAACAACAAAATATGAAATTCGTACTCCGGCATGTAAATATAGCAAGGGACAAAATACAACGATGTTACTGGTGGTTGGTTGGGGCGCCCCGCGAATATTTCAAGCAGAATCGCACGGTCTCCCCTTTTGGCAATTTTTGTCCGAAAACTCTAGCCAATAAGCTTTAAAGGGGATATGGGTCGTTTTTCTAGTCCCCCTTCTTTCTCGTGTTTAACCCCATTAGTTTTCAGATTGTCTTCCGGCAACTCTATCCAATAAGTTTTAAAGGGGGTAGGGTTTATATTTTGGTCTATTGATTCAATTATCTATTTATTTTGGTCGATTTATTCATTTATCTATATATTTCTTAGTTTCCTCGCTAGACCTCCATATTTATTTGCTCATTTATGCAGCTTTTCACCATTTTGTTTGTTTCCTCGCTAGACCTCCATCAAGCTTAAATGAACAACCCCTAGACACCCCTTTGAAATATATTTGTACATTTTTCGGTAGAAAAGTGTCTCGGCCGACGGCCGGTTCCTCCTAAAATTACATGCTCGCTTTCGCTCGCCAGGAAAAAATCGGCACCTAAATGGAACGAAAGGTCCTAATATTGACAAATAAATGGGGTGATAGGTCTTAAAAGCGTCAAACTAATGGGGCTACACATACAAAGGAGTACAAAGGAGTACAAAGGAAATCAAGCAACAACAGCCTAGTGACCCTTCTAGGTTGCTTGTCCTCCAAAACACTGAGGATCAAGTGTCCAAACAGTGGTTTAGAGTGGGTAAGGGAACATTGGAAAGGGAATTACTGCCCTGGAACTAATGTCCGTGGCAGGATTAGGAAGTTAGTAGAGGACAGATGGGTTAGTAACTGAGGGGGGGATAAAATAAAGTTATTCATTTACAAACGCAGTCAGTCGCGGGTTTAATGAGAGATATTTGTCTAGGCGGAGTTTAAATGAATCAACGGTGATGCAGTCTATAACGTTTCGGGGAAGCCCATTCCACAAGTTGACAACTCGATTGAAGAAGAAATTCTTAGATTCGTGCGAGTTAAAAGATTTACCAATAATTTTGCAACCATTTCCCCGCGTGTAATTAGATTGGTCGATAGTGAAGTACTTACTACAGTTCATATTGTCGATGCCTTTGATGATTTTGAACACTTGAATTAAGTCACCTCTTAATCTGCGCTGGGTTAAAGGAAATAGATTTAATTCTCTAAGACGCTCTTCGTATGGTTTGTTCTTTAGGCTAGGTATCATTTTGGTAACTCTACGTTGAACTCGTTCTAGCTTGTTTATATCTTTTTGGTAATAAGGGCACCAGGATTGAACGCAGTATTCCAGAAGAGGGCGGACTAAGGAATTGTAAAGGGTTAGGATAACTTCTTTGGATTTATGCTCAAATGACCTGCCTATAAAGCCAATTATTTTGTTTGCCTTCTTAACAATTTCTGAACATTGTTGACTCGGTTTTAGGTTACTCGATATTGTTACTCCCAGATCGGTTTCTCTGTTTACATTCTTAAGCTGAGTGCCATTCATCGAATAGTTTGCTTTCTCATTTAGGTATCCGACATGTAGTACTTTACATTTATCCGCATTGAAACTCATTTGCCAAATTTGGGCCCAACATGACAATTTATCTAGATTGTGTTGCATATCGTCAACTTGTTCTTTTGAGAGTACGCTATTTGCAATTTTTGTATCGTCAGTAAATTTTGAGATTGTACAGGTGAGACCCTCATCTATGTCGTTGATGTAAATTAGAAAGAGAATTGGTCCTAGTACCGATCCCTGGGGTACCCCGCTACTTACATTGGTCCATTTAGATGCCTTACCGTTTATGACTACCCTTTGCTTTCTGTTGCTGAGCCAATTTTCTATCCATTTCAACACACCGTCTTGTATTCCATGCGCTTTTAGTTTTAGCAGTAAACGTTTGTGGGGAACTTTGTCAAAGGCCTTTTGAAAATCAAGGTATATAATATCTACAGCTTTACTCTCATCGTAGAGGTTGAGGATATCGTGGAAGAAGTCTAAGAGGTTTGTTAAACAGGAACGTTTTTTACGAAAGCCGTGTTGAGTATCTTTAAGTATGTTATTTTCCTCTAAGTGATTTACGAGTCTGTCTCGTATGACCGTTTCTAGCATTTTACAAACAACTGAGGTTAAGCTAATTGGACGATAGTTACGGGGTAGGGATTTGCTGCCTTTTTTGGAATATCGGTGTTACGTTGGCTAGCTTCCACTGATCAGGCATAGTTCCAGACTGCAAGGATTTATTGAATAGTAATGTCAGTGGTTTGGAGAGCTCATCCTTAGCTTCCTTTAGAACTCTAGGCGAGATTGTATCAGGTCCTGGCGTTTTATTTACCTTGAGTTTATCTAAACAATTCAATACTTTTCTCTCTGTAACAGTGATATTGCTTAGAACATCTGAATTATCAATCTGAATCGGCGATGGTGTAGGGATATCACTGAGGTCTTCTGTTGTAAAAACTGATGCAAAGAAGGTATTGAGGGCATTACTCATTTGTACTTCGTCTTTGGTGTATTCTCCATTTTCATCGACTAACGGTCCAACAGTTGAAGTAACTACTTTTTTCTTTCTGATATAACTATAGAATTTTTTCGGGTTGGTTTTACTTTGATTCGCAATATGTAACTCTAAGGTCTTTTTACTCTGCTTAATTAACTTTTTGGCTTTGCGTAGTAGCTCTACAAATTTCACCCGTTCTTCGTCATTTTGTGAGGATTTTAATCTATCATTAGCAATTTTTTTAGCAAGCAGGCAGTTTGAAATATCTTTATTCCACCATTTGGGCTTATTATTATGGCCTGGACGCCGTATTTTCGATGGTATGCAGTCTTGCACTGCTTTTAGGTAAGTGGTTTCGAATAACTTCCAAGATGTATTTATGTCGTTATTGTTAATTAAAAAGCTCCAGTTAGTTTCTTTAAACATAGCTCTAAGTTTATGGAAGTTTGCTTTCTTGAAATTAGGGACTTTTTCGATGCTACTATTTGGTTCGTTACTAGTAAACTTTAAAGTGAAAGTTATCGTACGATGGTCGCTGTTACTGAATTCATCACCAACATTCAAATTCTCTATCAATTCTTCTTTTGTTGCAAGTACAATGTCAAGAACGTTATTACCACGGGTCGGCGGCGTTCGAACAAATTGATAAAGCGAACTCTCTTGCAAGTTCGTATACAAGTCATGTCCGGAGTGTGAAGTAAGAGTATCGCCCCACTTGGTCACAGGTAAATTAAAGTCGCCAAAAATTACGGTATCTTGTGAGTTACTTACATCTGCAATTTGTTCGTAAATTTCTCGGTCAGTTTGCACTGATTGAGCTGGAGGTCTGTATATTAACGCAAGTATTATTTTTGTACCTTTATTATTCTTTATTAGCACAAAAGATGTGTCGACATTCACAATTTGAGGTTTTGACACGAGGGTCGGGTTAAGACTTTCTTTGATATAAAATAAAAACCACATGAAGGAGAAGGGGGGGAGGGGGGGAGCAATCATCGTCCCTTAAAATAAAGTACTATACAAATTCAGGCCAACATAAAAGTATAGTTCACTTTGGTTACCCTAAAACAGTGCAAAACTACTCATATAGATCACCTCTTACATAGCACCCGTCTTGCAACACAACCCACCCCTACTCTGTGCAACTCTCCAATCCATGAGTGCAACGATATTCCCAAACTTTCTTCTATTCAACAGCTGAGTCTGGAACTCTCTCCCTGAATCCATCTTCCCCTCATCCAATTATTTAAATTGCTTCAAACTTCGTGTGTCCCTGCATTTTGGCTAGAACATTCTTTGATTTTGGCCCTGTCACTCTTTCAACTCTGGGGGAAGCACTCGTCACAGGCAGTTCTGCCTTTTGTCTCCCTTATCCACATAACAAAACAAAAACAAACTGCATGCTAAAATTGCCAAAGCGCTAGTTGCCCCAACAAGAACCCGTGCAAAATTTAGTACTACATGTTTTCACCAACTGTCTTACTCGCAAACATACTATGATAGCTGGCGATGTAGTGTTTATTTGTCATCTCCAAACCTGAGTAGGAGATTGTATACTTTTTTTTATTTTATTTTTTGTTTTATTTATTTATTTATTTATTTTGTATTTTTTTATGAAGGAGACAAAAGATAAAGTTGTCTGTACAAATGTCCCCCCCAAAGTTAGATGAGTGCCAGGGAGCCAAATTCAAGGTACGTTCGAGTTAAACAGTCTGGACACACGGAGCTTGAAGCAGTTTAAGTCAAACGATGAGGGAAAGACAGATTGAGGGAGAGAGTTTATTTGTTGAATAGAAGAAAAATCGGTTCACTTTTAGGTTACAGAGTATGAGAGAATATGTGTGTGTGTGTGTGTGTGTGTGTGTGTGTGTGTGTGTGTTTATTGTTCACTTGCAGCCTTGAGTTTTTCTTAATCTAGGCACAGTATAGTATTCTACCTTAACTACGAGGTCGCATGCAACCTTTGGCGACCGTAAGGTGCCTGGTTCCCACTAAAGTACATATGCAGATGCACTAGTGAGAAGTATGTGTAGGCTAACACAAGCTGATTGTTGAGCAGCTTGGCTAGGTAGGGACCACGATACAATCCTCTCCATCGGGGTATCTGAATAAACCTTTAGGATTCTGGGGCTCTAACTCGCGTCAGACCACTTGACTAACCTGACCTGTGAGTGTGTGTATGTATGTATGTATGTATGTATGCATGTGTGTGTGTGTGTGTGTGTGTGTGTGTGTGTGTGTGTGTGTGTGTGTGTGTTAGTGTCCCCTTTGATTCTGACGTTCCAGCTAAAAGACACAAACATTCGCCAACACGAACATGCAAATATATGCGTTCATGTAAATCCTACTCGTGTATGTATCAATGTATGTATACGTGTGCATGTGTGTGTGTGTGTGTGTGTGTGTGTGTGTGTGTGAAAGAAAGATTTACATAGTTACACTGACCACACAGACCTTACGATGCCAGCGAGGTGGTCAGGACTTAATTCTAGTAGAGATAGCTAACCCGAGAGTAAGGGAAAGAGGAAGGAAAGGATAACAAAGAAGAGAGAGAGAGAGAGAGAGAGAGAGAGAGAGAGAGAGAGAGAATTTGAAGTACGTGTGAAAAAGAAGCGAGGGAGAGAGTTTGGTATCAACTTATCGAGGGACTTTAGAGGCAAGTTAAGGTTTATCGGTGTTGAGAGAGAGAGAGAGAGAGAGAGAGAGAGAGAGAGAGAGAGAGAGAGAGAGAGAGAGAGAGAGAGAGAGAGAGAGAGAGAGAGAGAGAGAGAGAGAGAGAGAGAGAGAGAGAGAGAGAGAGTGGGGGGGGAATTAATGAACTACTAGGGTATATTGGTTGGCTAGGAACACGGAAATTCTATAGTAATTACCACCGTAATGACGTAATGGAATGAAAATTTCGTCATCGTGCCGAAGGGGTAAATAAACTGAATGAAATGTGAGATAAGATTAGTTTAGTCATCCCCAGCTTTGTTTCGTTTTCTATCATTTGGTCTTCTTCTCCTTGTATATCTCTTACGTTTTCTTCTTAATACTCTTTCTCCTCCTTTATTTGTCCTTCTTCCCCTCCTCTTCCCTTCCTCCTCCTACTACTCCTTCCCTGCCTCTTCTTCCTTCTCCTCTTCATCTTCCCATCCACCACCATCTCCTCCTCCCCTTCCTCTTCCTCCTTCCCTTCCTCCTCTTAATCTTCCCTTCCTCTTCCTCTTCCTCCTCTCTTCCGGTTGATTGGGTGTTGGCCTGAGACAGATCAAAGTCACTTGCTCATAGACAATTTGCTTCACCGTACACACACACACACACACACACACACACACACACACACACACACACACACACACACACACACACACACACACACACACACATTCTATCAGCCATCACCACATCCTCATTCATTTACTGTATATTAAGGGGAGAAGGGCCGTTTTTTAGGTCTCTTAATTAATGTATTCCTATATTTCTTAGTTTCCTCGCTAGGCCTCCACCAAGCTTAGACAAATACCCCCTAGACCCCCCTTCAATATAAATGTGTACATTCTTCGGTAGAACCTCTTAAAATATCAGGCTCGCTATCGCTAGCCAGGAAAAAATTGACACCTAAATGGCACGAAAGGTCTTAAATTTGACAACGAAATGGGGCGAAAGGTGTTAAAATCGCCAAACTAATGGGCCGAACGTCTTATAATCTCAAAACAAATGTGGCTTAACACGAGGGAGACAGGGGACCAGAAAAACGACCCATCGGCCCTTAATTCAAGTCATTACCTATGTGCAGAGTTTATGCATAGCATCATGGCCGCTTCATGTGATTGATATTACCGTCGTTCACATAAATTAACATACACATAGAAAATGACTGTTACATGTATGCTATTTGTATTATTATTATTATTATTTCATTATATATATATATATATATATATATATATATATATATATATATATATATATACCATGCACTATACATATTACATACACATAGCCTATATATAACATTTATATACAAAATATAGTACATTAATTAGTTGTACGATAACATGTATATATGGTATGTATGAACGTGCGTACGTGTATTTGTAGTATTACACGCATGAATGTGTGTGCATACATGTGTGCGAATTTGAGCGAAAATTTGTGATTATAGTTTTGCAAGTAGTTACGTATATTACGAATTATATACAAACAGCAGTATGCAAACCCTTCCCAAGATTCTAATTTCAGCCAGTCAGTCCGTCAGTAGCCAGGCCTTACTCCCACAAGGGGTAGGGAGGATCAGCAAGAGACTCGGGAAAGGAAAATGAGGTGACAGAAGAACACATATAACAGTTCGCCCACAAAAATCAAGGACACAAGCATTCAGAAGCACCAATCACTAATCAGCCCCTGAAATCAATGGCCTCCCCTCCGATTTTTTTTTTTTTTTTTTCACCTCAGATGAACGTATATTACCAACTATAAACAAACCTCAATATTCAAAGCCTTCCCAAGATTCTAATTTAAGGGGAGATGGGTCGTTTTTTTCTGGTCCCCCTTTTCCTTCATGTTTAGCCCCATTAGTTTTGAGATTTTAAGATGTTTGCCCAATTAGTTTGTCGATTTTAAGGTCTTTCGCCCCAATTCTTTGTCAATATTAAGACCTTTCGTGTTATTTAGGTGTCGATTTGTTTCCCTAGCGAACGATAGTGAGCCTGTAATTTTGAAAGAACCCGAGACATTTTTCTACCGAAAAAATGTACACATTAATCTAGAAGGGGGATCTAATGGATGGTTTGTTTAAAGTTTGATGGAGGTCTAGGGAGGATACTAAAAAAACAAAATTAATATATGAAATAATCGAACAAAACATATGCCCATCTGCCCTTAACCAGTGATATTCAAACCCTTCGCAAGATTCTAATTTACCAACTAATTAAGGGGAGGTTTTTAGTGTATTTCCTAGACTTCCATCAAGCTTGAAATTACACCCCCTTGACCCCCTTTCAAGATAAATTTGTAAATTTTTCGGTAGAAAAATTTCCCGGCCGAAGTCCGGTTCCTCTTAAATTACAGGCTCGCTATCGCTCGCCAGGAAAAAATAGACACCTAAATGGCACGAAAGGTCTTAAAAGTGACATAAATGGGGTGAAAGTTTTTAAAATCGCCAAACTAATGGGGCGAACGTCTTAAAATCTCAAAAGCCATGGGCTGCTAAACATGAAGGAGAAAGGGGTAGTAAAGAAAAAAAAATCCCTCAAGTGGAAATCTCCCTTTAACGTGATCAAATAATTATCCCCAGCCTATTCAAGCAGACGGGAACATTTAAAGCATTGATTAACAGAACATTAACCTAACATTTAAAGCATTGATTAACAGAACATTAACCTAACATTACCTGCTTGGCGGGGGGGGGGGGGGGGGGGGGGGGCCCTTCCTGTCATCGCTTCAACATAACCAATTAACTACAGTATTATATACTGTATGCATGGATTTAAGGCCAATTTTTTTTTTCTGGACCCCCTTCTACCTCCTGTTTAGCCCAATTCGTTTTGAAATGTTAAGACGTTCGCCCAATTCGTTTAGAAACTTTAGGTAATCTTTAGACATTTCGCCCCCCATTTCTTTTATCAATATTAAAACCTTTTTTAAACACTTTATGGAGGTCTGGGGAGGAAACTAAACAACAATAATAAATATACAAATATATACATATAAATCTCACCTAAAGAGATATTATGTAAGTAACTTTTTGTGTAAGTATAGTATTCCTTTCACTCCCTCACTCAATCATGCTCGCTTTCTCTCTCTCTCTCTCTCTCTCTCTCTCTGAATTTTTGTAATCGAACTTTTCAACCTGTCAACGTGTCTATATTTTTGTGTGCCTGTGTGTAGAGCAGCGGATGTATGCATCCCTCTACTTTTATTTATATATATATATATATATATATATATATATATATATATATATATATATATATATATACATATATATATATATATATTTTTTTTTTTTTCAATGTGGATGAGGGAGGCAAAAGGCAAAACTGCCTGTGACGAGTGCCTCCCCCAGAGTTGAAAGAGTGGCAGGGCCAAAATCAAGGAATGTTGTATCCCTGTGTGTATGTACTGTATGCATCCCTGTATGTATGTATCCCTGTATGTGTGTCAGTGTGTACATAGACGTGCACAGTATACATGTACAGCTGGCTACAGATCAAATTTGTCCACGGCTACTTTATTTTTTATTTTTTTTTCTATGTGGATGAGGGAGACAAAAGGCAAAACTACCTGAGACGAGTTCCTCCCTCAGAGTTGAAAGAGTGACAGGGCCAAAATCAAGGAATATTCGAGTCAAAATGTCTGGACACACGGAGTTTGAAGCAATTACAGTCATAGGATGAGAGAAAGATGGATTCAATTAGCACTCGTAAACTCGTAATGGAGAAATACGACAGACTGCAATATCAATAAAATGTCTGCATACGATTTGTAGCCATGGTCGAAATTCTCTCTCTCTCTCTCTCTCTCTCTCTCTCTCTCTCTCTCTCTCTCTCTCTCTCTCTCTCTCTCTCTCTCTCTCTCTCTCTCTCTTCAAGATCTTAGATGTAAAATTAATATAGACTACTAGAACTATAGAGACAAGGGTGGCCAATGTGGCTGAACATGAGGGAGAAGGGGGACCAGAAACACCTAACACCCCCTTAAACTCCCCCCCCCCCCCCACACACACACACTGCGCCTGGTGTATGTGTATGTGTGCATGTGTATGTGTATGTGTGTGTGTGTGTGTGTGTGTGTGTGAGTGTGTGTGTGTGAGAGGAAGGAGACAAGGGGGGCACATTCCCACCTTCCGCCCCTTCGTCAGCCTTCCTCCCCCGGTAGTGCTTGTGGCCCCGGGGGAGAGGGGGGGGGGATGGTCCACAATGGCAGGGAGAGGTGCCCCCCCCCCCCCCCCCTCCTTCCTCCCAGTATGAAAGAGTGAACAACAGCAACAAAAATACAAAAAAAGAGGAGGAAAAATAAGAAGCGAAGACCATATGCCATTCAATTTGTACATTTTTCGGTAGGATGAAAGGAATGAATGAATGAATGAATGAAGATAGGGGATAAGGAGGGGTAGAGAAAGGATGAAGGAGGGGGTATAGGGGAGAGGTGTGAAGGAAGAGGGAGAAGGAAGAAGGAGGGATAGTTGAAGGATGGAGAGGTACAAGAGGGGGTGCGGAGGAGGGAGGAGGGAGGGAGGAGGGTGAAGAGGGACAGGGTGAAGGGGGGGGGGGGGGCGTGTAAAGGAGGGGTATTGGGAGGGAAGAAGGGGGAGGAAGGAAGGAAGGAAGGAAGGAAGGCAACCCCCCCCAAGACGTGAGGTGGCTGGAAACTGAAGGTAATAGTCTCAACTTTGCATGCTGAGAGATGAGGGTGGGAGGGGGAAGGGGGGGTTGGGTTGATCGGGGAAAGATATAAAAGAGATGCCCAGGATCACATAACTTAAGGGGAGATGGGTCGTTTTTTTTTTTCTGGTCCTCCTTCTTCCTCATGCCAAACCCCATTAGGTTTGAGATTTTAAAACATAGCCCCATTAGTTTGACGATTTTAAGGAGTTTCGCCGCATTTCTTTGTCAATATTAAGACCTTTCGTGTTATTTAGGTGTAGATATTTTTCCTGGCGAACGATAGTGAGCCTGTAATTTTGGAAGAACCGGCTATCGGCCGGCACATTTTTCTACCGAAAAATGTACAAATTAATCTAGAAGGGGGATTTACTGGATGTTTTTTCCTTAAAGTTTGATAGAGGTCTAGGGAGGAAACTAGAAGAATAGTGAATAAATTAAAAACAAAAAAATTACCAAAAGTGAACCATCCCCCTTAGTAGGATGGGGCAGGATCGAATGGCTAGATTGGATGAGAGAGAATAGGGAAATCGGAATAATAATAATGTAGGTTTCAAATGGCTATAAAGTATATGGAATTGGGTTTTATGCATTATACATGTACAATAACCGTATTGTAGCTGGTAATTCTGACAAGTATCGATGTCTGCAGCTCCAACTCTTCCTTATAGAACGAAACTCGCAAGTGGTTAAATCCGGGACAGGAAGAGACAGATGGGCAGTAAATGAGGATGAGGGAGACAAAAGGCAAAACTGCTTGTGACGAGTGCCTCCCGCAGAGTTGAAAGAGTGACAGGGCCGAAATCAAGGAATGTTCGAGCCAAAATGTCTAGACATAAAAAAAAAACAGGGGATCCACAAATTCTCTATGAGTGGGTTAGAGACTACGGCA
Organism: Paralithodes platypus; assembly: GCA_032716605.1. Classification (NCBI taxonomy): domain Eukaryota; kingdom Metazoa; phylum Arthropoda; class Malacostraca; order Decapoda; family Lithodidae; genus Paralithodes; species Paralithodes platypus. Next base: position 74,623,758 of record CM064573.1, read on the forward strand.
TCCGAGTGTACAGTCGGCCAAATAAGTCGTGTCTCCGCTGTCATTACGTTTTGCTCGCTGCGTGCTGTATTAATGTCTGTCAGATGTTGAATAGGGCGAGTAAAATTAGGAACAAGTTTGCATATCTCACTCGAAACGATAAATTAAAGCTTAGATAGTGCTGACACCAATTAATGATCGAAATATACTTGGTGCCGCGACATCACTTCTTTGGCCGACTGTACCAGACAGTTCGCCATTAATTAGTTTTTAATTAACTACGAATTGCTTAATAACTGGTACTGGAGCAATAATATATGATTGATATTCATTAAGGGGGTTCACCGGCTTTTTTTGTTTTATCTTTCTCTTCTTTTCTCTTTCCCTGTCTTGTATCCATTCGGCCCCATTCAGCCAAATGTTTTAAGACGTTTAAGCCCATCCAGGTGTCGATTCCTTCCTGGCGAGCGATAGCGAGCCAGTATTGTATGGAGAAATCCGGCTTCGCCGGAGAAATTTTTCTATCAAAAAATTTACAAATTTACCTTGCTGTCAAAACAAAAATATATGCTGGCTCGCTACCGTTCGCCAGGAAAATATTGACACCTGGATGGGGGTAAACGTCTTAAAACAGTAGGCTGAATGAGGCCGAATGGATACAAGCCAAAGAGAGTGGGAGAGAAAGAAGAAAAAAAGCGAGGTGGGCTCCCTTAATAATAATGGATGTGAGCAGGTAAATGGAAGACGTAAATTGGACGCCACTGGGTCTATAATTGCCGGGCGGTAATATATATATATATATATATATATATATATATATATATATATATATATATATATATATATTTCTACTGCAAAGGTTAAGGGGAGAATGGATCGGTTTTATGGTCCCCCTTCTTCCTCATGTTTAGCCCCATTAGTTTTCAGATTAAAAGACGTTCGGCCCATTAGTTTGACGACTTAAAGGCCTTTTACCCCATTTCATCGTCAGTATTAGGACCTTTCGTGCCATTTAGATGTCGTTTGTTTTTTCCCTGACGAGCGACAGCGAGTCGGTAATTTAAGAGGAATCGCCTTCGGCCGGGACATTCTTCTACCGAATAATGTACAAATTTATCTAGAAGGGAAATCTTAGGGATATATATTTTGTGTTTATGCTTGATGGGAGGTCTATGGAGGAAACTAAAACAATACTTAATAAATATAATTTTTAAATCGACTAATAACTAGAACCTAGACGTTCGCCCCATTATTTTGACGATTTTAAAAACTTTCGACCCATTTCTGTCAATTTTAAGACCTTTCGTGCCATTTAGGTGTCGATTTTTTCCTGGCGAGCGATAGCGAGCCTGTAATTTAAGGGGAACCGGCCTTCGGTCGGGACATTTCTCTACCGAAAAATGTACAAATTTGTCTTGAAAGGGGGTCAAGGGGGAGTAATTTTAAGGTTGATGGAAGTCTAGGGAATCAACTAAAAACCTCCCCTTAAGGTGAATCTCCGTAAGGCTATTTTGTTTCCAGTTGATGGTAAATTGAACCACTTAGCATCTGATTTCTCAAGATTTAATGTATATATATATATATGTGTGTGAATCGCCTATGTCTCTGCGTTACATAAATACCAAACATTCATTATTAACGAAATATTTCGGTACAAAATCTCCGTAATTGCCGAGCAATCATGGTGTGGACATGTCAATTTACCTTCAGCTAAAAAAATAAATATGTATATATTTTTACAGATAAAGTTTTGCAACATTTCTCTCTCACTCACTCACTCACTCACTCACTCACTCACTCACTCACTCTCTCTCGGCAATAAAAAGACCCTCATATCATCGCGGGATCGAACCAGGTCAGCGTGTGGCTCTGGAGAAACAAAGTGTGTGGGTTCGAATCCTTGACAGGTTTAGGAGCAGTGGGGTACGGAAGAGGTGATGGTGCGATGGAGGAGGGGGGGGGGGGGGGTGGAGGATAATGGAAGGTAGAGAGAGAGAGTGTGTGTGTGAGAGTGTGAGAAAGAGAGAGAGTGTGAGTGAGTGAGGGGGAAAGGACTGTGTGATTTTTATGAGAGAGAAAGAGTGAGTGAGAGTGAGAAAGAGAGAGAGAGGGGGGGGGGGGGAGAGAAGGGGTGATTTTCAAGAGGATAATATTTGTCCTGTATAGAATATGCAAATACATACAGATTAGAAACTAATTTGCGATATAATTAGATAATAGAAATGTGTGTGTGTGTGTGTGTGTGTGTGTGTGTGTGTGTGTGTGTGTGTGTGTGTGTTTGTGTGTGTGTGTGTGTGTGTGTGTGTGTGTGTGTGTGTGTGTGTGTGTGTGTGTGTGTGTGTGTGTGTGTGTGTGTGTGTGTGTGTGTGTGTAAGGGGTATAATGGTATGAGGGACTGAAGGGTAAGGCAGGGATCTAGAGGGGATTGGCCAGGCGAAGTGCGATCCTAGATAGATAGATAGATAGATAGATAGATGGGTGATTGATGGGTAGACAGTGTGTGTGTGTGTGTGTGCGTTATCTCCTTCGATAATGTACAAAGGAGTACAAAGGAGTACAAAGGAAATCAAGCAACAACAGTTCTAGTGACCCTTCTAGGCTGCTTGTCCTCCAAAACACTGAGGATCAAGTGTCCAAACAGTGGTTTAGAGTGGGTAAGGGAACATTGGAAAGGGAACTACTGCCATGGAACTAATGTCCGTGGCAGTACTAGGAAGTTAGTAGGGGACATATGGGTTAGTAACTGAGGGGAGGATAAAATAAAGTTATTCATTTACAAACGCAGTCAGTCGCGGGTTTGATGCGAGATATTTGTCTAGGCGGAGTTTAAATGAATCAACAGTGCTGCAGTCTATAACGTCTCGGGGAAGCCCATTCCACAAGTTGACAACTCGATTGAAGAAGAAATTCTTAGATTCGTGTGAGTTAAAAGATTTACCAATAATTTTGCAACCGTTTCCCCGCGTGTAATTAGATTGGTCGATAGTGAAGTACTTACTACAGTTCATATTGTCGATGCCTTTGATGATTTTGAACACTTGAATTAAGTCACCTCTTAATCTGCGCTGGGTTAAAGGAAATAGATTTAATTCTCTAAGACGCTCTTCGTATGGTTTGTTCTTTAGGCTAGGTATCATTTTGGTAACTCTACGTTGAACTCGTTCTAGCTTGTTTATGTCTTTTTGGTAATAAGGGCACCAGCATTGAACGCAGTATTCCAGAAGAGGGCGGACTAAGGAATTGTAAAGGGTTAGGATAACATCTTTGGATTTATGCTCAAATGACCTGCCTATAAAGCCAATTATTTTGTTTGCCTTCTTAACAACTTCTGAACATTGTTGACTCGGTTTTAGGTTACTCGATATTGTTACTCCCAGATCGGTTTCTCTGTTTACATTCTTAAGCTGAGTGCCATTCATCGAATAGTTTGCTTTCTCATTTAGGTATCCGATATGTAGTACTTTACATTTATCCGCATTGAAACTCATTTGCCAAATTTGAGCCCAATGTGACAATTTATCTAGATTGTGTTGCATATCGTCAACTTGATCTTTTGAGAGTACGCTATTTGCAATTTTTGTATCGTCAGTAAATTTTGAGATTGTACAGGTGAGACCCTCATCTATGTCGTTGATGTAAATTAGAAAGAGAATTGGTCCTAGTACCGATCCCTGGGGTACCCCGCTACTTACATTGGTCCATTTAGATGCCTTACCGTTTATGACTACTCTTTGCTTTCTGTCGCTGAGCCAATTTTCTATCCATTTCAACACACCGTCTTGTATTCCATGCGCTTTTAGTTTTAGCAGTAAACGTTTGTGGGGAACTTTGTCAAAGGCCTTTTGAAAATCAAGGTATATAATATCTACAGCTTTACTCTCATCGTAGAGGTTGAGGATATCGTGGAAGAAGTCTAAGAGGTTTGTTAAACAGGAACGTTTTTTACGAAAGCCGTGTTGAGTATCTTTAAGTATGTTATTTTCCTCTAAGTGATTTACGAGTCTGTCTCTTATGACCGTTTCTAGCATTTTACATACAACTGAGGTTAAGCTAATTGGACGATAGTTACTGGGTAGGGATTTGCTGCCTTTTTTTAATATCGGTGTTACGTTGGCTATCTTCCACTGATCAGGCATAGTTCCAGACTGCAAGGATTTATTGAATAGTAATGTCAGTGGTTTGGAGAGCTCATCCTTAGCTTCCTTTAGAACTCTAGGCGAGATTGTATCAGGTCCAGGCGTTTTATTTACCTTGAGTTTATCTAAACAATTCAATACTTCTCTCTCTGTAACGGTGATATTGCTTAGAACATCTGAATTATCAATCTGAATCGGCGATGGTGTAGGGATATCACTGAGGTCTTCTGTTGTAAAAACTGATGCAAAGAAGGTATTGAGGGCATTACTCATTTGTACTTCGTCTTTGGTGTATTCTCCATTTTCATCGACTAACGGTCCAACAGTTGAAGTAACTACTTTTTTCTTTCTGATATAACTATAGAATTATTTCGAGTTTGTTTTACTTTGATTCGCAATATGTAACTCTAGGCTCTTTTTACTTTGCTTAATTAACTTTTTGGCTTTGCGTCGTAGCTCTACAAATTTCACCCATTCTTCATAATTTTGTGAGGATTTTAATCTATCATTAGCAATTTTTTTTAGCAAGCAGGCAGTTTGAAATATCTTTATTCCACCATTTGGGCTTATTATTATGGCCTGGACGCCGTATTTTCGATGGTATGCAGTCTTGCACTGCTTTTAGGTAAGTGGTTTCGAATAACTTCCAGGATGTATTTATGTCGTTATTGTTAATTAAAAAGCTCCAGTCAGTTTCTTTAAACATAGCTCTAAGTTTATGAAAGTTTGCTTTCTTGAAATTAGGGACTTTTTCGATGCTACTATTTGGTTCGTTACTAGTAAAGTTTAAAGTGAAAGTTATCGTACGATGGTCGCTGTTACTGAATTCATCACCAACATTCAAATTCTCTATTAATTCTTCTTTTGTTGCAAGTACAATGTCAAGAACGTTATTACCACGGGTCGGTGTTCGAACAAATTGATAAAGCGAACTCTCTTGCAAGTTCGTATACAAGTCATGTCCGGAGTGTGAAGTAAGAGTATCGCCCCACTTGATCACAGGTAAATTAAAGTCGCCAATAAATACGGTATCTTGTGAGTTACTTACATCTGCAATTTGTTCATAAATTTCTCAATCAGTTTGCACTGATTGAGCTGGAGGTCTGTATATTAATGCAAGTATTATTTTTGTACCTTATTATTCTTTATTAGCACAAAAGATGTGTCGACGTTCACAATTTGAGGTTTTGAAGAGGGTCGGGTTAAGACTTTCTTTGATATAAAATAAAACGCCACCTCCATTTTTATTTATTCGGCTTTTCTCAAACATTACATAACCGGGAAGTGAATACTCTGCTAAAAAGTCTCTATCTACTGTATTGAGCCAAGATTCTGTTATACCAATCACATCATAATTTTCAGTAAACACTAGTTCCTCTAAATCTGAAAATTTATTGTGTATGCTACGAGCGTTTGCATAGAAAACCTTTAAAGTTGCGGTTTTAGAACTCACAGAACGTTCTTTAATCAAAAAAAAATTTCTGGTCGGATCTACATTTACATTCATGGCTGACATCGGTCCTCGGTCGTTATCCCTGGCGGTTTTGAATTTGGGTCGTGTTGGTGGAGCTTTATCCAAATTCGCGGTTCTTGACAGATTAGCATTTAATTCCTTCGCAGGTTGCCGCCCTCGCTGTCTTCGGTCCTCCTTCCTAGTTGTCCTGTGCTGAGTCGATTTCTTCTCCGAAAATCCTTCACCGCATCGTTGAGAAGACGCCCAAAACGTGCTGCTCCCACCTGGTTCAGATGAACTCCATCGTCCGAAAACAAATAGTCATCGTAGTAGAAATTGTCCCAGGTGTCGACGAATCCTACGTTTTCCTTCCTGCAGAGGTTTGCTAGACAACGATTTGTGCTGGTGGCTATGTTGTAAAATCGGCACTCTACACCAAGCCGGGGGACGATTCCTGAGACGATGATCCTTGATGACTTCTCCTTAAACGACTTGATCAGCTGCTGGTACTTTAAAAGCAAATCTTCCGACCGGGTTCGCTGTACATCGTTGGATCCAACGTGGATGACGTACATTGTATTAGCAGGGGCCAGCTTAGATACTTCGTCAACTGCAGCAACTACGTCGTCCACACCACCACTAGGGATACAAAAACGCTTCCTGGTCTTAGGTGCTCTGGCGCAAAACTCTGTGAGCTGACCACGTATCATCGAGTCTCCCACGAGCCGGACTTCTTCTATTTCCGCTTCGTCATCTGAGTCTGCGAGTATCTGGAAGCGGTTTTGACACTCGGTAATCGGTATGGGTTTCCTGGTCTTGGGGCAAACGTTGTTCCTCACGACACGGAAGTTGTCTTGAGGGGGAAGAGAGTTACTATTATGTAGAGGAGTTCGTGTTTTAAAGGTTCCCATATCATCAATGTCTAGCCACACCTGCTGACAAAGCCCTTCATCCCTCCACTACCATCCCATTCTTCCTTCTCTCTCTCTCTCTCTCTCTTCCCATTATTCTTTAATTTGTTACTTTTGATTCCTTCCTTCCTTTCTTACTTTCCCTTCCTTTATTTATATGTCTATTCTTCTATCTATCTATCTTGATCATTGTATCTACCCATATCAAATTGACCATCAATCAATATCTAATTGTCTATTTACTTTACGTATGTATCTATTTATATGCCTATCTATTAATCTCTCTCTCTCTCTCTCTCTCTCTCTATATATATATATATATATATATATATATATATATATATCTATATATCTATCTATCTATCTATCTAGGACCGCACTTCGCCTGGCCAATCCCCTCTTTCACCCTGCCGATCCTTGTCTTACCCTTCCGTCCCTCATACCATTATTTATACCCCTTACACATACATACACACACACACACACACATATACACACACATACATGCACACACATTTACGCCCACACACACACACACACACATGAACGTGGAAGGAGCTACACCAAGGGGCAGACCAAGCAAGATGTGGGATCAGAATAAAAAAAAATGACAAGTAAGGCAGCTCTGAACAGGGCTGCCTGGAACGCCGCCATTAAGACGTGAGATTGGAACCGCACTTTATGTGAAGCAATTAGTCTTTAAATGTATGTATGTGTGTATGTATATACTATAATTATACTGTATATTATGTATAATATTATGTCAATAGGTCTAGGGGAAAACTAAAAATACATATGCTAAAATATGACTGTATCAAAGAAAATCCTCACTTACAAGTAAACACAATCTTAATACAGGGAAGATGGGTCGTTTTTCTGGTCCCCTTTCTCCCTCGTGTTTAGCCCCATTAGTTTTCAGATTTGAAGACGTTCGACCCATTAGTTTGTCAATTTTAACATCTTTTGCCCCAATCCGTTGTCAATTTTAAGACCTTTTGTGCTATTTAGGTATCGATTTTTAACTGGCGAGCGATAGTGACCTTGTAATTTTAAGAGGAACCGGCCTGATGCAGATTATTTTGTTTTTGTTTTATTTAAAGTCAGATGGAGGTCTAGGAAGGACACTAAAAAAGTAATATAAATATAATTATATAAGCATAAAAATACACTCATCCCCCCCCCCCCTTAACCCTTTGGCTGCGGCTATGTTTGGGCTATTTAGGGCATATTCAGGCACTCCTGAATGATAAATCAAGCATCTGCATTAAATGAAGTGTATTCTGCCGAAAACTAGGCGAAAATAGCTTCAAAATGACACCAGAACGGACCCTGTACGTGGTCTGGTTCACCCGCAGTGGTGCCAGTGAAACGTGGGAACCCCGCTATTATGTAACACTCGCTCGCTTGGCTACACTGGTGAGAGAGACAGAGAGAGACCCGCGCGAGACACAGCCTAGCTCAGTGAGCCGCTCGGTGCTCTGAGGGTCGGAGGTGGGCCCCTCACGCTCCCGCCCACTGACACAAGATTTTTAAGTTTTTTACAGGCTTTTAAAACCTGGAAATTGCTGTAACTTGCCAGGATGTTCCGGAACGTCACCCGCAGCGAAAGGGTTAAAAATACGCTCATCCCCCCCCTTAAAAATACGCTCATCCCCCCTCCCCTTAAAAATACGCTCATCCCCCCTCCCCTTAAAAATACGCTCATCCCCCCTCCCCTTAAAAATACGCTCATCCCCACCCTTAAAAATACTCCCATCCCCCCCCCCCCCTTAAAAATACGCATCCCCCCCTTAAATATACGCATCCCCCCCCCCCTTAAATATACGCATCCCCCCCTTAAATATACACTCATGCCCCCCTCTTAACCCGGCAAGCGCGATAGGCCTCACGGAAGGCTTCCTATAGGGAACGCGATAGGCCTCACGGAAGCAGGACCATAAAAAAAGCCTTCCATAAAAAAAAGGGCCTATCAAAACAAAGGAATTTGTCTCTAGGTGAGATAATTCCCCTCCAGTACTCATCCATGTAAATCTCACCCACCCCCCTCCCCTCCTTCCCCACCTTATTCCCCCCTCCCTCCCCTCCTCAATTATCACCTATTTTTCCTCTTATTATCATCACATTTATCGGTTATTTTTCTCTCCCGCGATAATGTAGCACAAGTGGGTTGCATAAAAGATCGTTATGCAACACCCAGACACCGGCACACACCGCCCCGCTCGTCTCAGTTGACTCCCAGACAGCGAGAGGGGAGGGCTGCCTGTGTCTCTCTCTCGCCTGAGATTATGACCGGGTGGCCAATATCTTCGTTTTTCACCACCCAAATGCTTTTCCCACTTATTTTAGCACTCTTGAAGGTTCATATATACATCATATATGTAAAATAAAAGCATACCGAAAACAAATAATGGTTTATATTGTAAATATAACGAATTCTGTCAGAATCCAGGGCTAGAAATGCACAAATAACAACCCTAGCACCTAGGTCTATATCGCGCTTGTCAGGTTAAGGGGAGGTTTTTAAGTGTGTTTCCTAGACTTCCATCAAGCTTGAAATTACACCCCCTTAACCCCCTTTCAAGATAAATTTGTACATTTTTCGGTAGAAAAATGTCCCGGCCGAAGGCCGGTTCCACTTAAATTACAGGCTCGCTATCGCTCGCCAGGAAAAAATTGAAACCTGAATGGCACGAAAGTTCTTAAAATTGACAGAAATGGGGCGAAAATTCCTAAAATCGCCAAACTAATGGGGCGAACGTCTTACATTATAAAGAAGCAACGGGGCTAAACATGAGGGAGAAAGCGGTTAAAAAAAAAATCCCTCAAGTGGAAATCTGCCCTTAAGCCGTCGGAGAAGTGGGGCTAGAGCCAAGGTAGCGTCTAGGAGCGTACAGGCAGCCTCAATAATTGGTGGACCGTCTCTACTAACAAGCCAAAGCCCATTTAATCCACAACAGACAGTCCTTGATTTGCTGCCATTCCCACCAACTGTCAACATGCTAATCACTATGGAAATGTGGGCCAAGGGTACAGTCGGCCACATAAGTTCTTCTCCTCTCCGGGATGTCGTAAGTGGAAATATAATGGGCATGATTGAGTTTACGAGTGTAGTTTCTAATGCAGTGGGTAACTCACCTAATTAGTCAACTGATAATTAAAAAAAACGCACTCGCAATTCATTCATACTAATTCTACTTGCATACATAAGATCACGACGAGGAACAGAATTTATGTGCGCAACTGTACATTCCTATTGAGGGCTTCCCAGTTTAGCATTAGTTATGGATGGTCTAGTGAATAGGATGATAATTAATATAAACTACTACTACTACTATACTACAACTACAACTACTACAACTACTACAACTACTACTACTACAACTACTACTACTACTACTAATACTAAACTACAAACACACACTCATATTATCAGTACATATTCACTCCGACAAACATATACATACACGCTCCTATTTATCAGTACATATTATATATATATATATATATATATATATATACTGTATATATATACAGTATGTGTGTGTGTGTGTGTTGAGAGACGGCATATACTAAATAAAGCATTGTATTGATCCTATCGAGCAATTAGACATACGGGACCAAATATTGGTCCCGAGAGAGACAGGTAGTTACAGTTAATTAGTAGTAATGTTAGCAGACAGGGAAGGTGTAGCTACATTACTGACAACACTAATATGATAAGTAAGTAGGGTAGGTAGGTAGGTAGGTAGGTAGGTAGGTAGGTAGGTAGGTAGGTAGGTAGGTAGGTAGGTAGGTAGGTAGGTAGGTAGGTAGGTAGGTAGGTAGGTAGGTAGGTAGGTGGTAGGTAGGTAGGTAGGTAGGTGAGTAGGTAGGTGAGTAGGTAGGTAGGTAGGTAGGTAGGTAGGTAGGTAGGTAGGTAGGTATAGTAGGTAGATAGATGAGTAGGTAGGTGAGTAGGTAGGTAGTATGTAGGTGAGTAGGTAGATAGTATGTAGGTAGAGTAGGTAGTAGTAGTAGTAGGTAGGTAGGTAGGTAGGTAGGTAGGAGTAGGTAGGTAGTAGGTAGGTAGGTAGGTAGGTAGGTAGGTAGGTAGGTAGGTAGGTAGGTAGGTAGGTAGGTAGGTAGGTAGGTAGGTAGGTAAGTAGGTTAATTAATTAATAAATAAATATATAATAAAAATACATAAGTAAATAAAAACAATATTTCTAACTAGATAAATTATACAGTATATACAGTACCGGTATATATATATACAGTATATATATATATATATACCACATACTGTAAGCAAAGTGACGGGGAAAAGGTAAACGCTGTCTGTCTTTTCTATATTCTGGCTATTATTAGACGATTTTATTCAGGTTAGGAAGAGTATATGGAAGTCAGAGGGTTAATTGAGATAGACTTTACTTTTATAATTCCCCCAGATCCTTCATCCAAAACTGTATAAACTCGTTTGATGATAGTCATAATACATTGTCAAAAGGGGTCATAATCTTGAAAGGGTTAAATTAGTCGAAAATTAATATGGAACAACAACAAATAATAGTGGTTAGTGGGAGATGGTTCGTTTTTCTGGTACCCCATCTCCATCATGTTTAGCCCCATTAGTTTTAAGATTTTACGATGTTCCTTCCATTAGTTTGGCGACATTAGGACTGATCGTGTTATTTAGGTGTCGATTTTTCCTGGCGAGCGATAGCGAACCTGTAATTATAGAAGGAACCCAGGGCATATTTCTAACGAAAAATGTACAAAGTTATCTTGAAATCGGGTCTAGGGGGTGTTTTTTTAAGCTTGATGGAGGTATAGCGAGGAAACTAAAACACACACATATATATATATATATATATATATATATATATATATATATGTGTGTATATATATATATATATATATATATATATATATATATATATATATATATATATATATATATATATATATATAAAATAACCCCCCAAAAGAAGCACTACCCCCTTTAATAAGAGTGTTGCATACTGTATCAATAGAGTGTGAATGAGGAAGCAGAAGTCATGGGAGGTCAGCATACAGCAGAAGGCCTGAGGGGTAACACTGGTTATATATTACTCTGTGTGTGTATTTACCTATTTGTATTTACCTATTTGTAGTATACAGGAGTTGAGCTTTTTAGGCTCGTATTGTCCCGCTTCCTGAGTTACAATTATCTAACTTTGCCTTAAAAATATGAATGTTTTTGGCACACACCACTTCCTCTTCCAACTGATTCCATTTACTTATACTTCTGTAAGGGAAACTATACTTTCTCACATCTCCTTTACATCTTCCTTTCATTAGCTTATATCTATGCCCCCTAGTTCTTCCATTATCTTTCACAATATAACCCTTCTTGTCCACCTTTTCGAGTCCTCTCACACATTTGTACATCATAATCATATCGCCTCTCTCCCTCCTATCCATTAGAGATGGTAAATCTAATTTCTTTAATCTCTCCTCATATGGTAATTCTCTCAGTTCTGGTATCATCCTAGTTGCAGCTCTCTGAACCTTCTCCAGCTTCTTTATATGCTTTTTTAGATGTGGTGCCCACACCACTGCCGCATACTCCAGTCTTGGTCTCACCAGTGTTTTTATTATTTTCTCCAGCATCTCGTTTATATAGTTAAAGGCTATTTTTATTCTGTTTAGCAGTCCATATGTTTCTCCCACTATCTTATTAATATGATTCTCAGGTGAAAGATCACTCCTAACAGTTATCCCTAAGTCCTTTTCTTTCTCTGATGGGTTAATAGTATGTTCTCCTAACTTATATTCCATATGAGGCCTTCTTTTACTTACTCCCATTTCCACTACATGACATTTATTTGTGTTAAATTCCATTTTCCACTTCTTGCTCCATTGATCTATCCTATCCAAATCCCTCTGTAATTCCCTACCACTGTGTTCATCTTCTATACGCTTCATGATCTTGGCATCATCTGCAAACATATTCATATATGCATTTATATCCTTTGGCATGTCGTTAATGTATATTAGAAACATTATGGGAGCCAGCACCGCTCCCTGCGGAACTCCACTTGTGACATCTTTCCACGTAGAAAATTTATCTCTGATAGTAGTCCTCATCTGTCTCCCTGAAAGATAGTCCTCCATCCAATTTAACAAACTACCCTGAATCCCTCCATACTCTTTTAATTTCCACTTCAGCCTGCTATGCGATACTCTGTCAAAAGCTTTCTTCATGTCAATATATACGCAATCCACCCATCCATCTCTCTCTTGTAATATGTCAACCACTCATAAAAACTGAGTAGATTTGTAACACATGAGGTACCCTCCCTGAATCCAAATTGCCTGTTAGATAGTAGATTATTCTTTTCCAAGTAAATCATCCATCTTTTCTTAATTATTTTCTCACAGATTTTGCACACTATACTAGTAAGTGACACAGGTCGATAATTCAATGGATGTTCCCTGTTCCCACCTTTATAAATCGGTACAATGTTGGCTCTCTTCCAGTCCATTGGTAATTTTCCCACTTCCAGAGAGTATTTCATTATCTCATATAAGGGTTTCATTAGTTCGGCAGCACATTCTTTCAAAATCCATCCCGCTACATTGTCAGGTCCCACTGCTTTTTTCACATCTAGTCCTTTCATTATTTCTACTAGCTCCTCTGGGAGAAAATTAATCTCTCCCAGTTTATCACCAATTTCACCTACCGGTACTTCTTCAAAGTTATCACCTTTAGTATATACTGAGTGTAGTGTATTGTTCATAATTTCACACATATTCTGGTCGTCATCATAAGTGGTCCCTTCAACCTTCAACCTCACTATTCTATCCATTACCTTCATTTTACTATTTATAAACCTATAGAACAGCTTAGGATCACTCTTACATTTTTTCACAATGTTCTTCTCATATTCTCTGGCTTCTTGTCTCCTGATTGCAGCATATACATTTCTTAATCTCTTGTATCTGTTCCAAGTTTCTCTATTACACCTTTTTCTAGCTGCCTTCCACACTTGGTCTCTCTTTTCCTTGGCTTTCCTACATTTTTCATTAAACCAATCCTTTTCCTTCGCTGGCCTATTACCTTGTTTAGGGACATATTTATTAACTCCTTCTTCATATATTGTTTTAAATACTCCATACTTCTCGTCTACACTATTTCTCTGATGTATTTCACTCCAGTCAACATCTCTAAAGTATTGTCTCAGTGATTGGTAGTCTCCTTTTGCATAGTCAAACCTAGTTTCCTTGTGCTCCTCCCTCTCCTCCATATTGGAATAACCCAATAGGATTTCTATATCCATTACAACGTGATCACTCTTGCCTAAAGGTGGTAAGAATTTTATATCAGAAATTACATCTGGGTCTCTAGTAAACATTAGGTCCAATCTGGATGCTTCATCATTTCCCCTTCTTCTTGTATTTTCCTTTATATTTTGCACCAATAAATTTTCTGTTACCATATCCAGTAGCCTATACCCCCACGAGTTCACGTTGCTACCAGCTTCTCTCTGCTCCCAATCCACCTCTTTACAGTTGAAGTCCCCTACTATAATTAATTCATTGGTTCTACGAGTTAATTTTTCAATACAAATAATCATCTCATCTTTGATAAATTTGTATTCCTCCTCTTCCCAAGCCCCTGTGTAGGGCGGCATGTAGGCCACTACAATATCCGCCTTTTGATTGTCATCATCTGTCAATTCTACTGCTAATATTTCCGCTTTACTATTATTCAGATCAATCATTCTTGTTTTCAATTTATTATGTGTAAGAATTAGCACCCCTCCCCCCATCTTGTCTTCTCTATCCCTTCTCCAGATATTATAGTTGTTCCATCCCATTCCCTCCAAACTTATCCCTTTATTTAGTTTAGTTTCACATAGACACAATATTAAGGGCTCTTCCTGTCTGATGTAATAATTTATTTCTAATTTCTTTGATAGCAGCCCATCCACATTGCTATAGACCATCTTGAACCTGTTGCTTTTACCATTATGATTGATATTCCCTGTCTTTATCCTACTATTTCCCCTTCCTGTTGCACCTCTCCCTCCAATCCTTCTTCCTGTACCACCACTTCTTTTCTCCCCCCCTATCCTCTCCCCCTTCTTCAGGTACCACTTCCTTACTTTCCCATCCATGTTTCTGTAGAAAAAAAAAAAACTTCTCCACTTCTGATCTATTATCGTTCTTTTCTTTGACTTCTCTATTTATTTCTCTAAATTTTTCCCTCTCTTCCGCATTTAGATCTTTCCTTAGTTTAACATTTCTGTATTCCCCCTCCTGACTTAACTTCCAGTTGTGTGTGTGTGTGTGTGTGTGTGTGTGTGTGTGTGTGTGTGTATGGTTGTGTGTGTGTGTGTGTGTGTGTATGGTTGTGTGTGTGTGTGTGTGTGTGTGTGTGTGTGTGTGTGTGTGTGTGTGTGTGTGTGTGTGTGTGTGTGTGTGTGTGTGTCTGTATGTTTGTGTGTGAGTTTGATAACATACCCTAGAGGGCCTAAAGCATTATAGCTATTTCTGTACACACCGCTTTTGAATAATGAAATATATGATGTTCGTATGTTGTGTGCATGTGTGTTAACGTAATATGAATACCGTTTGTAGTCTTCCATTATATACTGTATATACAGTATGTATATCAATAAATAAATATTTAATATATACTGTATAATAATTATATATATATACTGTGTATATATATATATATATATATATATATATATATATATATATAATATATATATATATATACTGTATATATATATATATATTTTTTTTTTTTTTTTTTTGGGGGGGGGGGGTAGTTTGCTCAAGATATTTACCAAGCTTAATACAAAAACAAAAAATAACCGTAGGCTCTCGTAACTAATGGGGCTAAACACGAGGGAGAAGGGGTTACAGAAAAAACACACACTTTTTTGTTTTCATCGTCACCTGTCCGTGGTTCGAATCCCGGCAGAGAGTCAATACAATTCCTTTATCTTATACTGAACGATTGTTGTTGGCGTTACTGAGAGCATACCATATCTAGTCTACATATATTTGTATTGACCTGCTAACAATAAGTTATGTCATTCTAAACTCTGTCTCCCCCCCCCCCCTCTCTCTCTCTCTCTCTCTCTCTCTCTCTCTCCTTTGTACTCCTTTGTACTCTCTCTGTCCATCCTTCATCTCTGCTATCCTTTCCTTCCACTTTCTCTTAGGGTTGCTATCTCTACTAGGATTAAGTCCAGACCACCTCGCAGGGATCGTAAGATATGTGTGGCCAGTGTATCTATGTAAATATATGTAAAATGTATCTATATCTCTCTCAGTCTCTCTCTCACCCCTCTCTCTTTCTTCCCCCCCTATCTCTCTCTCTCTCTCTCTCTCTCTGTCTCTCTCTCTCTCTCTCTGGTGAATACTCTGCATCCCATCTTACACCATCACACCCAAGAGTGAAACGTTACTCTCAAACTTTCTTCTACTCAACAGCTGAGCTCTGGAACTCTCTCCCAGAATCAGTCTTTCCCTCTTCCTATGACTTAGATTGCTTCACACTCGTGTGTCCAGGCATTTTGGCTCGAACGTCCCTTGATTTTGGCCCTGTCACTCTTTCAACTATGGGGGAGGCACTCGCTATAGGCAGTTATGCCTTTTGCCTCCCTCAATCACATAGAAGAAAAAAAAAAAAAAAAAAAAAAAAAAATCTATCTTCATTTAAGAACTGCGCCGCCTCAATGTATCTATCTGCCTTTAACATAATCACCATCTATTCCAAGTAAATATATTTGTAAAGGCTGGCTGATTTTTATTTGCCTCTATCCCTGTCACCACTCCCTCTATCGTGAATATTGTTGTATGCAGGACTCGATACAGTTTTCCGCCTATGCCGTATTGCAGCCTGGACCAATCCTCTTAGTCTTCACTTCACTCAGGCTTTCTGCCGACCGGGAATTGGTATAAAAGAATGCAGAAAAATACATAAAAAGTATATAAATAAATACATATATATATATAATATATATATATATATATATATATATATATATATATATATATATATATATATATATATATATATATATATATATATATATATATATATATACAGTACAGTATATACTGTATATATAAATATATATATACTGTATATATATAGTTTTTATTTATTTATATATTAATTTATTTATAACTTACTTACCCTCCTACCAACCTACCTACTAACTAATCAACAAACATACCACCCCACCTACCTATCTAACTACTAATCAACCAACCTACCCACCTACTAACTAACTAACCAACCTACCTACCTACCTACCAACCAACCAACCTACCCCCCTACTAACTAACCAACCTACCTACCTACCAACCAACCTACCCACAAACCAACATAAATACCAACCCACCTACCTACTAACCAACCAATCAACCTACCTACCAACCAACCAACCTACCTACCAACCCACCCACCTACCTACCTACCAACCACTACCCACCAACCACACAACCCACCCACCTACCAACCAACCAACCTACTTACCCACCCACCAACCAACCTACTTACCCACCCACCCACCAACCAACCTACCCACAAACCAACATAAATACCAACCCACCTACCTACCTACCCACCCACCCACCCACCTACCAACCCACCCACCCACCTACCAACCAACCAACCTACCCACAAACCAGCATAAATACCAACCAACCTACCTACTAACCAACCAATCAACCTACCAACCAACCAACCAACCTACCCACCCACCTACCTACCTACCAACCAACCAACCTACCCACAAACCAACATAAATACCAACCCACCTACCTACTAACCAACCAATCAACCCAACCCCCCTACCTACCAACCCACCCACCCACCCACCAACCAACCAACCAACCTACCCACAAACCAACATAAATACCAACCCACTTACCTACTAACCAACCAATCAACCTACCCACCTACTAACCAACCTACCCATCCACCCACCTACCTACCAACCAACCAACCTACCCACCAACCAACATAAATACCAACCCACCTACCTACTAACCAACCAATCAACCTACCAATCCCCCTACTAACCAATCTACCCACCCACCCACCTACCTACCTACCAACCCACCTACCTACCTACCCACCAACCTACCCACCTACCTACCATTTTATCAATCACCCCTAAGTCCCTACAGGCATCGGACACTTTACCAGACTTTTCCTCCATTTGTATAAGTCGTGACAAGACTCACAATTCACCCCAGAGTAGAGTTTCAGGCTATAAGAAAGTTGGAGTCGGAAATATCGATACTTTAGCAGACTTATAAACGCTATATGAGTTTGTGATGGATAAAGAGATGTGTTATATATATACTGTATATATATACACACCGGTCTCTCTCTCTCTCTCTCTCTCTCTCTCTCTCAATGACATAACTCACCCATTCCCTTCCCCCCTCTCTGCCCCCCCCCCCCTTTCTCTCTCTCCCTCTCACTCTCGCTCTCTCTCTCGTTCTCTCTCTCTCTCTCTCTCTCTCTCTCTCTCTCTCTCTCTCTCTCTCTCTCTCTCTCCCAACAAATCAGAAGAGGCCGGAAAACACGAAGCCCAATTACCGGATGACGCAGCGGCCGGTTGGGTTGTTTGTTGGTTCCGGCCGCCGGTTGTTGGGTCAGGTTACAGACGGTGGCCGTAGCGGGTTTTTTTTTTTTTTTTTTTTTTATTGTATTTGGTTTTCTTCATTTTTTCTAATTGGGGTAGGTTGCATGGTCAGGATCAAAGGGTAATGCTTGTTTTTTAGTCTATACATTTTCTTTAATTTCCTCGCTAGACCTTCATTAAGCTTAAAAAAAAAACACCCCCTAGACCCCCTTTCAAGATCATTTTGTACATTTTTTGGTAGAAAAATTTCCCGGCCGAAGGCCGATTAATTACAGGCTCACTATTGCTCGCCAGGAAAAAATCGACACCTAAAGGGCACGAAAGGTCTTAATATTGACAAAAAAATTAGGCGAAGTCTCAAAATCGCCAAACTAACGGAACGAACGTCTTAAAACCTCAACACTAATACGCTAAACATGAGGGAGAAAGGGGTCCCGAAAAAGCGAGTACTACCCCCTTAAATGCAGCTGGAAAAAAAAATAAAAAATAAACGTCGCCGGTGCTAAAAGTTAAAACCAATTGGACCAGCAACAGAGGAACCGAATTATCCGATACAACCGGAATGCCGAATATCCGATGTACACGGAATGCGCCGGTCATTGGGCCCGATAAACCGTATTATGAAGGGGAGATGGGTCGTTTTCCTGGTCCCCCTTATTCCTCATGTTTAGCCCCATCAGTTTGCAGATTTTAAGACGTTCGGCCCAATAGTTTGGCGATTTTATGACCTTACGCCCCATTACTTTGTTAATATTTATACTTTTCGGACCAATTAGGTATCGATATTTTCCTGGCCAGCGATAGCGAGCATGTAATTTAAGAGAAACTGGCCTTACATTTTTCTATCGAAAAATGTACAAATTTATCTTGAAGGAGGGTCTTGGGGGTGTTTTGTTAATAATAATAAGTTCATTCTCACGGTCGTCTTTCTCCCTGTGCCAAATAAGTAGGCTAACACTTGAAACATTAACCTCTATAACTCACAAACGCACTGAGTAATCGAGTTCATATTTCTCCTACTTGGGAAGGGTCAGCCAGGGAATAGGCGTGGCAATTTACAGCCCATTTGCTCAAGCCCTTTTTGAGCTACAGAGGTTAAGGGTTCACGATTTCTGGCCTACCTATTTGGAATAGGGTATAGTGTTGCCAATTTAGCGACTTTCCCGCTAGATCTAGGCGTGCTTATTTCTTCTATATCTAGCGACATGAATTCTAGCGATATTCTGGAGATTTGAGCCATTTTAGAGAGATATTCTGGCGATGGTGCCGTTATTCTAGCTACCGGTATTCTCGACATTAATTTACCATCTATAGTCAGTTCATTGTAGGTTGGACAGAAATCGTAACCTTTAACCTCTGTAACTCTAAAAGGGCTAGAACAAATGAGGTGTCAATTTATTCACATATTTCATAGCCAAGTCTTCCCATTTGGTAGAAATATTAGCTCGGTTACTCTAGTCCTTTTTGAGTTATGAAAGGTTAGGGGTTACAATTTCTGCCCAACCTAGATTGAACGGACTATAGTGGACTTGATTTGGTGGCCCTGCAAGCCAGACTTCAATCAATGATCAATTGACACCTAAATGATACGATACGAAAAATCTTAATATTGACAAAGAAATGGGACGAAAGGTCTTAAAATCGCCAATCTAATGGGTTGAACGTCTTGAAAACTGAAAACTAATGGGGATAAACATGAGGAAGAAGGGGGCCCAGAAAAGCGACCCATCTCCCCTGCAAGCCAGACTGCATTCAATGATGTGCCTGACTGGGGGCTTATAGAGGTGTGAGGGGCAAAAATAATAATGCATACAACAGGTGGGGATAATTATGAGACAGGTTGATTTTTTTTTTTTTTTTTTTTTCTATGTGATTGAGGGAGGCAAAGGGCATAACTGCCTATAGCGAGTGCCTCCCCCATAGTTGAAAGAGTGACAGGGCCAAAATCAAGGGACGTTCGAGCCAAAATGCCTGGACACACGGAGTTTGAAGCAATTGATGGAGGTCTAGGGAGGAAACTAAACAAAAATCGAAAGATAAAACACTCCCTTCAAGATAAATTTGTAAATTTTTCGGTAGAAAAATGTCTCGACCGAAAGCCGATTACTCTTAAAATTACAGGCTCGCCAGGAAAAAATCGACACCTAAATGGCACGAAAGGTCTTAATATTGACAGAAATGGATAACCAACTAAGCTAACTCATAATTATACACACATGTGACAAAATATGGAGATGAAGAGATGGGCCTATTCCGTGTGATATACCTGAGCTCTTCATTAGCCAATTTTATCCGCGAGTGGGATTCGAACTGATGAGGTTATTAACAGGTGTGAAGGCTGATGTGTGTTGGAACCCCTTCTCCCACATGCTTAGCCCATTAGTTTGGCGTTTTTTTAGACCTTTCGCCTCTTTTCTTTGTCAATATTAAGACTTTTTGTGTCACTTAGGTGTCGATATTTTCCTGGCGAGCGATAGGGAGCCTGTTATTTAATGGAAACCGGCCTTCGCCCGAGAAATTTTTCTATCGAAAAATGTATACATTTATCTTGAAGGAGGGTCTTGAGGGGTGTTTTTGTTAAGCTTGATGGAGGTCTAGGGTGGAAACTAAATGAATGATAAGAATATATATATATATATATATATATATATATATATATATATATATATATATAAGAACAAATATATACGCCCAATGAATGAATATTTCAAAAATTATTGCTGTTTATTTTTCTTTCTTGTGTTTTTAGTAAAATGTGAAGGATTTATGATTTATGTTCACTCCTGTTTATTCCCTGATTTCCGCAATAAAGAGGAAGTATTCAGACAACAATGGTAACTTCGTATTTGCCAAAGCCGAGTACTAAGGGACTGGTGTTATCGAAATGAGGCTCCAGTTCTGACGCTATCCTTGACTTACAGTGTGCTGGCTTAATAATCCAGAAGGGTTGATAGCTTCTGAAGTCCTATTTTAAATAAAGTACATGACAAGGGACTGGAGTTCTCGACAAGGGGCTCCAGTCCTGACACTATTCTCGACTTACAGTGTGCTGGCTTAATAATCCAGGAGGGTTGATAGCCACTGAAGTCCTATTTTAAATAACTAATCGAGTACTATGTTTTGTACGTAGCTTATGGTATTGTTGAACTGATTACAACTAAGCTCGCGGAAAATTCTATTAATTTACTACCGTATTAACTTATGTTAAGCATTGCTACTAAAATACATTAAGTATCATATTCAGTATATACAGAATATATATATATATATATATATATATATATATATATATATATATCACAAATACACGTGAGTTAATATATATATATATTCACATACACGTGTTATATATAGAATATATTATATATATATATATAGATATATTATATATATATATATATATTATATACAGTATATATATATACTCCCTGTATGGTTTCCTGGCATATGGATCGTACCACTTGTGCATGAATTGAAATATATTCTCCAAGTAGGAAGGCGTTGTGGGAGCGAAAGGGTTACTTGAAACAGACATTACCTCTTCGAATCCCAGAGGGCCTTACGAAGCTGAGTCAAATCATCAAATGTAAGCCAAAAGAAAGGGAAGAAAATCGATAGGGTTAACCTGGTCCTGGCTAATTCTAGACGATTATAATGGACTAATATCGTAATAGGGTGCCTCCTTTCACCGGGTCCCGGGGCGGAGTAATCACGTCTCAAGATTCCTATTTGAATATTCATGACATTTACGCAACCTGAGATCAGCTGCGAAGGATGTGTGGGGTTCATTATGGTGTGTGTGTGTGTGTATATATGTGTGTGTGTCACACACACACACTACTAACAGAGATCAGCTGCGAAGGATGTGTGAGGTTCATTATCTGATTATCTCTCACTCTCACACACACACACACACACACACACTCTCTCTCTCTCTCTCTCTCTCTCTCTCAGGTTCTGCTCTACTTTGAACAGCTTGCACTAAGAAGTTGCAAATCTCAAGAAGTTAGGTTGTATTTTACACAATTTGCAATTAGTGCTTAGTCGTGTGCAACCGCAAATTTGTTCTCTCAGTAAGGTTTGTTATTGAAATAGAGTGAGGTACTATTTTGAGATACTTTGAGATACTATGTATATTATAAAACAAACTGAAATATCTCTTTCTCTCTCAGCCACTCTCACATCGACACAATTTATCTCACTCTCACTCACACATACTCACGCTCACTCATTCATCCACTCTCGCTCGCTCTCACACACACACACACGCATTCACTCACACACTCCCTCTCTTCTCACTCACTCTCACTCTCTCTCTCTCTCTCTCTCTCTCTCCAGCACTCAGGCGTCTTGAATTAAGCCAACATAAACCAAATAATATTATAATTCACTTGCAATTCAAAAAAACAATGGCAGTCCCTTAGGGGTATAAATTACGTGCCACTAGTTCGGGTTGATAACTAGGTTTTATTACATTTGTTTTACTGTTATATCTGTTGTATATGATATTACCAGTATAGGTAGATAGATAGATAGATAGGATACGGGGGACAATATAAAAAGTGATTTTAGGCGGGAACAGAACAGAGAAAGAGAGAGGAGAGAGAGAGAGCGAAGAGTAGAGAGAGAGGCAGAGAGAGAGAGATAGCAAGATAGAAAGAGACGAGAGAGAGATAGGTCGCGTGAGAGAGGAGAAAGGAGGACAGAGAGAAGGGGTGGAGAGAGGGAAAAGACAGAGATGATCGACCAGGTGTCTGTTCTAGCGTGTGCACGAAGTTTTGCGCGGGCAGAGCGGGACGGGCAGCATGCCTCCAGAGACGGGCAGAGGAGAGGGGAGGAAGAGAGAGAGGAGAAAAGAAGAAGAAAAAGGAGAGGGGACAGAGAGAGAATAGAGAGGAAGCGGAAATGACTTCCACAGAAACTCGGTCAAAAATGTCTAGGGTTCTTAAGTGTAGATGCATTCAAGAAGAAAGTAGACAGAGTTTTGCCCGCTCTAGAATGAGTGTAATGCACTACACAATCTCCCGTTATCCACTTCCAGTATCTCTCTGGAATAAACCGCAAGATCTTTGAGATAATAACTATTCCCTGTAACCTTTCGTAACTCACTCTCAGTCACACATATACACACACTCTCACACTCGACTCATTCTCACTCTATCTCTCTCTGTCTCTCCCAATGAAATGGAATTAATTAGAATGAAGACATGCCTAATGTGACCAAATGTCTTCACATATAGTGTGGTTAAAGAGTGGAGTAGTTTACCAAGGGAGGCGGTCGACAGTGATTCAATTGATACGTTTAAGGGGGGTGACTTGTTTTTTTTTATTTCTGTCATTTTCTCTCTTTCTCTGGCTTG
Organism: Paralithodes platypus; assembly: GCA_032716605.1. NCBI lineage: Eukaryota > Metazoa > Arthropoda > Malacostraca > Decapoda > Lithodidae > Paralithodes > Paralithodes platypus. Next base: position 74,647,242 of record CM064573.1, read on the forward strand.
TATCCATTCGGCCCCATTCAGCCGACTATCTTAAGACGTTTATCCCCATCTAGGTGTCGATTTCTTCCTGGCGAGCGATAGCGAGCCAGCATTATATGAAGAAATCCGGCTTCGCCGGAGACATTTTTCTATCGAAAAATGTACAAATTTAGCCTGCTGTCAAACAAAAATAACAAATATGCTGGCTCGCTACCGCTCACCAGTAAAACATTGACACCTGGATGGGGATAAACGTCTTAAAACAGTAGGCTGAATGGGGCCAAATGGATACAAGCCAAAGAAAGATAGAAAAGGACAGAACAAAAACAGGTCACCCCCCTTAAGAAGAGACTGGACGATCAGCTGATGGAGATTGGATTAATATGAATTAATCAGTAGGTAAGTGTAATTAATCAGTAGGTAAGTGTAATTAATCAGTAGGTAAGTGTAATTAATCAGTAGGTAAGTATAATTAATCAGTAGGTAAGTGTAATTAATCAGTAGGTAAGTGTAATTAATTAGTAGGTAAGTGTAATTAATCAGTAGGTAAGTGTAATTAATCAGTAGGTAAGTGTAATTAATCAGTAGGTAAGTGTAATTAATCAGTAGGTAAGTGTAATTAATCAGCAGGAAAGTGCAATTAATCAGAAGGAAAGTAATTAATCAGTAGGTAAGTATAATTAATCAGTAGGTAAGTAATTAATCAGTAGGAAAGTGTAATTAATCAGTAGGTAAGTGTAATTAATCAGTAGGTAAGTGTAATTAATCAGTAGGTAAGTGTAATTAATCAGTAGGAAAAGTGTAATTAATCAGTAGGTAAGTGTACTTAATCAGTAGGTAAGTGTAATTAATCAGTAGGTAAGTGTCATTAATCAGTAGGTAAGTGTAATTAATCAGTAGGAAAGTGTAATTAATCAGTAGGTAAGTGTAATTAATCAGTAGGTAAGTGTAATTAATCAGTAGGTAAGTGTAATTAATCAGTAGGTAAGTGTAATTAATCAGTAGGTAAGTGTAATTAATCCATAGGTAAGTGTAATTGATCAGTAGGTAGGAGTAATTTATCAGTAGGTAGGTGTAATTGCTCAGTAGGTAAGTGTAATAGATCAGTAGGTAAGTGTCATTAACTAATCAGTAGGAGGGTAATTTATCAGTAGGTAAGTGTAATTAATCAGTAGGTAAGTGTAATAAATCAGTAGGTAAGGGTAAATTAATCAGTAGGGAAGTGTAATTAATCAGTAGGTAAGTGTAATTAATCAGTAGGTAAGTGTAATTAATCAATAGGTAAGTGTAATTAATCAATAGGTAAGTGTAATTAATCAGTAGGTAAGTGTCATTAATCAGTAGGTAAGTGTAATTAATCAGTAGGTAAGTGTAATTAATCAGTAGGTAACTGTAATTAATCAGTAGGTAACTGTAATTAATCAGTAGGTAACTGTAATTAATCAGTAGGTAACTGTAATTAATCAGTAGGTAAGTGTAATAAATCCGTAGGTAAGTGTAATAAATCCGTAGGTAAGTGTCATTAATCCGTAGGTAAGTGTAATTAATCCGTAGGTAAGTGTAATTAATCAGTAGGTAAGTGTAATTAATCAGTAGGTAAGTGTAATTAATCAGTAGGTAAGTGTAATTAATCAGTAGGTAAGTGTAATTAATCAGTAGGTAAGTGTAATTAATCAGTAGGGTAAGTGTAATTAATCAGTAGGTAAGTGTAATTAATCAGTAGGTAAGTGTAATTAAATCAGTAGGTAAGTGGAATTAATCAGTAGGTAAGTATAATTAATCAGTAGTTAAGTGTAATTAATCAGTAGGTAAGTGTAATTAATCAGTAGGTAAGTGTAATTAATCAGTAGGTAAGTGTAATTAATCAGTAGGAAAGTGTAATTAATCAGTAGGTAAGTGTAATTAATCAGTAGGTAAGTGTAATTTATCAGTAGGTAAGTGTAATTAATCAGTAGGTAAGTGTCATTAATCAGTAGGTAAGTGTAATTAATCAGTAGGTAAGTGTGTAATTAATCAGTAGGTAAGTTGTACTTAATCAGTAGGTAAGTGTCATTAATCAGTAGGTAAGTGTAATTTATCATCAGTAGGTAAGTGTAATTAATCAGTAGGTAAGTGTCATTAATCAGTAGGTAAGTGTAATTAATCAGTAGGTAAGTGTAATTAATCAGTAGGTAAGTGTAATTAATCAATAGGTAAGTGTAATTAATCAGTAGGTAAGTGTAATTAATCAGTAGGTAAGTGTAATTAATCAGTAGGTAAGTGTAATTAATCAGTAGGTAAGTGTAATTAATCAGTAGGTAAGTGTAATTAATCAGTAGGTAAGTGTAATTAATCAGTAGGTAAGTGTAATTAATCAATAGGTAAGTGTAATTAATCAATAGGTAAGTGTAATTAATCAGTAGGTAAGTGTCATTAATCAGTAGGTAAGTGTAATTAATCAGTAGGTAAGTGTAATTAATCAGTAGGTAAGTGTAATTAATCAGTAGGTAAGTGTAATTAATCAGTAGGTAAGTGTAATTAATCAGTAGGTAAGTGTAATTAATCAGTATGAAAGTGTAATTTAATCAGTAGGTAAGTGTAATTTCTCAGTAGGTAAGTGTAATTAATCAGTAGGTAGTGTAATTAATCAGTAAGTTAGTGTAATTAATCAGTAGGTAAGTGTAATTAATCAGTAGGTAAGTGTAATTAATCAGTAGGTAAGTGTAATTAATCAGTAGGTAAGTGTAATTAATCAGTAAGAAAGTGTAATTAATCAATAGGTAGGTGGAATTAAGTGTACTTAATCAGTAGGTAAGTGTCATTAATCAGTAGGTAAGTGTCATTAATCAGTAGGGTAAGTGATTAATCAGTAGGTAAGTGTCATTAATCAGTAAGGTAAAGTGTCATTAATCAGTAGGTAAGTGTAATTAATCAGTAGGAAAGTGTAATTAATCAGTAGGTAAGTGTAATTAATCAGTAGGGAAGTGTAATTAATCCGTAGGTAAGTGTAATTAATCCGCAGGTAAGTGTAATTAATCCGTAGGTAAGTGTAATTAATCCGCAGGTAAGTGTCATTAATCCATAGGTAAGTGTAATTAATCCGCAGGTAAGTGTCATTAATCCATAGGTAAGTGTAATTAATCAGTAGGTAAGTGTAATTAATCAGTAGGTAAGTGTAATTAATCAGTAGGTAAGTGTAATTAATCAGTAGGTAAGTGTAATTAATCCGCAGGTAAGTGTAATTAATCCGTAGGTAAGTGTAATTCATCAGTAGGAAAGTGTAATTAATCCGTAGGTAAGTGTAAATGTATGTAAGTATCAGTAGGTAAGTGTAATTTATCAGTAGGTAAGTGTAATTAATCAGTAGGTTAGTGTAATTAATCAGTAGGTAAGTGTAATTTATCAGTAGGTAAGTGTAATTAATCAGTAGGTTAGTGTAATTAATCAGTAAGTTAGTGTAATTAATCAGTAGGTAAGTGTAATTAATCAGTAGGTAAGTGTAATTAATCAGTAGGTAAGTGTAATTAATCAATAGGTAAGTGTAATTAATCAATAGGTAAGTGTAATTAATCAGTAGGTAAGTGTAATTAATCAGTAGGTAAGTGTAATTAATCAGTAGGTAAGTGTAATTAATCAGTAAGTTAGTGTAATTTCCCTTTCAAACTTATTTATTTCTATATTCTATAAACACTTTCCTTGTGGGTAATTTCCTGACCCATAAGGTTACCCTTCAATTCAATTATTCTCCTGACAACTGGGCACTTAAGGGGGGAAGGTAATTTTAGTTTTTCTTTCCTAGACACTCCATCAAGCTTAAAAATTTAACCCAACCCCCTCCCCAAAAACCCCACTTCAAGATTAAAAAAAATTTTGTAACATTTTTCGGTAGAAAAAAAAAAATTTAGAAAAAAATTGGTTTCCCGGGGGCCGAAGGCCGTTTCCTCTCAAACTTAACAGGGCTCCCGCTCATCCCCGCTCGAAGGAAAAAAAAATTTCGACACCTAAAAAAATTTGGCAACCAAGGTTTCTTAAAACATATTGGACCAGGGAAAAAAAAGAAAAAATGGGGCGGAAAAAGTTTTCTTAATAAAATCGCCAAAAACTAAAGGGGTTGGCTTGAAGCGTTCCTCTTTAAAAAAATCTTTAAAAAAAGCAAAATGGGGCGTAAAAAAAAAAACAACTTTGGAGAGAGGAGGAGAAACCAGGGGTCCAGGAAAAAATAAAATTCCCTTCACCAAGTGGGAATTCTCAACCTTTAAAGCCGGGAGGGAGCTGAGCGGTTGGGGGTGAAAGGCTTGAGGGGTGGGGTGAGAAGGGGGCATTCTAACTTGCTTTTCCCTATTCTTCCAATATTACCCCAACATGGTCCCTATCTTATAGTCTATTTTCCACTGTTAAGTAGGCGGATTAATAAAAACATGGAAACCCCTTCTAACCTCTGTAACTTAAACACGACTTTATTTTTCCTATTCGAGAAGAGTCCGCCAATTTGCTCTAGCCCTTTTTGAGCTACAGAGGATAGGAAAGGGTCCTGGATTTCTCGCCCAAAAAACTTACAGCGAAAATATACTGTAGTAGTATTTAGAAAGGGGGCCGGGGGACCCACCCTACTAGGGGACCCACGAGGTATGTGTGGTCTGGGGGGAAATATATGTGTAAACTCTGTGTTTAAAAAAAAAACTCTCTTTCTTTACTCCTGCCTCTCCTCTCTCTCGCTCGGTCTCTTTCTCTGTCTCCTCACTTCAACTCAACTCACTTCCACTCCACTCACCTCACCACTCTTCTCTTCTTCACTCACTCATTCCCACTTTTCCGGCACGCTATTCTCCAAATCACTTCACTCACTCTCTCTTCTTCTCTTCTATCTCGTCACTCACTCCACCAACCCTTTCCAACTGTTCCCTTACACACGCTAAACCCCCAACTGTTTGGGGGGGGGGGAACCCACTTGATCTTCAGTGTTTTGGGAGCGACAAAAGCAAAAACCTAAGAAAAAGGTGGTCACTAGATCTGTGTTGCCTTGGATTTCGCTTGTTTACTTTGTTTACTCTTCGTCTTCTCTAAAAACCCTCACTCAACTCTCTCTAGGTTCCCCTAGGAAGTCAAGGAAATCCAAGGTAGGAGGGCCGCCCTGTTGGGGGACTCAGCGTGATTGATAAATTTCTTTAAAACTTAGTAGGTAAGCTTCAAAACAAACTACTGTATATAGAAACAAACAATCTTTAAAAAAACCATGGTGCTTTGATTTCACCCAACCCAAAGAAGGGAAAAATTTAGGGGGGGGAACCAGGCTCGGTCTGTTGGAGAAATCCGATATTTTCTGTCTGTTCTGGTCTGGTCTGGTCTGGGGTCTTATCTCGGGGGGGCCGGACGCTTGTGATAACTAATTAATTTACATAATAATAATAAATTATATAATTAAATAAAAAAGTACTAATATATGTTTTAACAAAATGCAAAAATACCATATTTAAAAAAAAAACCTGGGGTTTTCTCCCACCCAAAAGGGCCCAATTGTTTATTCTAAAAAGTTTACCAGGGCATAAAACCAAACGTTATTCTGTATATCTAATTCTCTATATATATCTATATATAATATTTTATCTCTATATATTTTATATTATATAATATAATATTCGGGAATTGAAAAAAAATCATACGGTAAAAATAAATTATAATTTTTCTGGGGATTTTTTTTTTTTTTTGGCTTCATACAAACAAAAACGGTATTATATACATATGATTTTCGGGTAAAAAAACAAGGTGCCTATTAATTTAAGCTTATATGGTTGTAAAAAAAATTTGGATAATTTAGGGGGGAATTTTAAGGGGAAGGGGGTATTTAGTTTTGTTTCCCCTAGGGGGACACTTCCCCATTCACGCTTTAAAAATTTTTACACCCCTTGAGTCCTTTCACGATTTTAAATTTTTTAACATTTTCGGTAGGAAAACAAATTTGTCCCGGCCGAAGGCCCGGTTTATTCTTCAAAAACCCAGGGGCTCGCTATTCGCTCGGCCAGGATTACAAATCGGACAACCTGAAAATTGCGGCTTTAAGGTTTCTTAATATGGGTGTTGAATGGAAAAGTTCTCTTAAAACATCGCGTACTAAAAGTAAATGGGGGGCAAAAAAACGGTTTTATATTCAAAAAAGCCAAGGGGAAGCTCAAAAAACAAGGAGGGGGAGGGGACAAAAAAACCTGTGGGGTAAGAAAAGGGGGTCAAGAAAAAACAAAAAAAAAATTCCCTCAAGTGGAGATCTCCCCTTAAATCTCGTTTCTCCCCTAACAAGTAAGGGATTGACATTGGTTTAATATTCCTTTTTACCATTTACGTTATGTATTTTTTCCATTTCGGGTTTCTCTTAAAGTAATTTCGTTATGAAGGAGTTGCCAGTTGGAAATATATGTTTTTTTTGTACACTCGGTCAAAAAAAAAAAAAGGGTATCTGGCCCCACCCATGACCGGATTTAAAAAATTCCTGGTTTGTGTTAATCAGGCTTTGGGTAGTATGTAAAGGTTTGTTAAGGTCGTAGGTTGTTTAGGTCGTCGAGGGTTGTTAGGGTCGTAGTTGGTAGGTCGTAGGTCGTTGTAGGGTCGTAGGGTCGTAGCTCGTAGGGGGGTTCGTTTAAGGCTCGTAGGTCGTAGGTTGGAGGTTTCGTAGGGTTGTAGGGTCGTAGGTCGTAGGTCGTAG
>CM064573.1:74653993-74663993 GCA_032716605.1 Paralithodes platypus
TGGAGGAAGGAATTGTGGAGGTTTTGTTTGGTTTGTGTCTGTTGTGTGGGTTTTTGTCTGCTTCCGTCCGTCTGTATCTCTCTGTATCTCTCTCTATCTCTCTCTCTCTCTCTCTCCTTCCCATCTCAGCTCTCAACTCTCCTCTCCTCGCTTCTCTCGTCTCCGTCACTCATCTCTCTCTCTCTCTCTCTCTTGACGAAGAACGGGTGAAATTTGTAGAGCTAGAACGCAAAGCCAAAAAGTTAATTAAGCAAAGTAAAAAGACCTTAGAGTGTACATATTGCGACTTCAAAGTAAAACAAACCCGAAAGAATTATATAGTTATATCAGAAAGAAAAAAAGTAGTTACTTAAACTGTGTGGACCGTTAGTCGAAATGAAAAAGGAGAATACACCCAAAGGACGAAGTACAAAATGAGTAATGCCCTCAAAAAAAAAATCCCTTCTTTGCATCCAGTTGTTTACAACAGAAGACCTCCGTGATATCCCTACACACCATCGTCCGATTCAGATTGGATAATTCAGTATGTTCTAAGCAATATCACCGTTAACAGAGAGAGAAGGTTATTTGAATTGTTTAGATAAACTCAAGGTAAATAAAAAGCCTGACCCTGATACCATCTCGCCTAGAGTTTCTAAAGGAAGCTAAGAATGAGCTCTCCAAACCACTGACATTACTATTCAATATAATCCTTGCAGTCTGTACACTATAGCCTGATTCAGTGGCAGCTAAGCCAACGTAACAACCGATATTCAAAAAAAGGCAGCAAATCCCTACCCAGTAACTATCGTCCAATTAAGCTTAACCTCAGTTGTATGTAAAATGCTTAGAAACGGTCCCATACGAGACAGACGCGTAAATCCCTTAGAGGAAAATAAACATACGTCAAAGATACTCAACACGGCTTTTTCGTAAAAACCGTTTCCTGTTTAACAAACCTCTTAGACTTCTTTCCACGATATCCTCAACCTCTACGATGAAGAGTAAAGCTGTAGATATTATATACCTTGATTTTCAAACGGCCCCTTTGACAAAGTTCCCCAACAAAACGTTTACTGCTAAAAACTAAAAGCGCCAAATGGAATACAAGACGGTGTGTTGAAATGGATAGAAAATTGGCTCAGCAACAGAAAGCAAAGAGGTGAGTCATAAACGGTAAGGCATCTAAATTGGACCGATGTAAGTAGCGGGGTAACCCCAGGGAATCGGTACTAGGACCAATTCTCTCTTCTAATTTACAATCAACGACATAGAGTTGAGGGTCTCAACCTGCACAATCTCAAAAATTTTGCTCTGACGAATACAAAAAATTGCAAATAGCGTACTCTCAAAAGAACAAGTTGACGATATGCAACACAATCTACGATAAATTGTCATGTTGGGCCCAAATTTGGCAAATGAGTTTCAATGCGGATAAATGTAAAGTACTACATGTCGGATACCTAAAGTGAGAAAGCAACTTATTCGGATGAATGGCACTCAGCTTAAGCGAATGTTAAACGAGAGATCGGCTGGTACTGATCTGGGCAGTAACAATATGTTATGTGCGGGAGTAAACCTAAAAACCGATTGTCAACACATGTTCAGAAGTTGTTAAGGGGAAGGGCAAACAAAATAATTGGCTTTATAGGCAGGTCATTTGAGCAAAAATCCAAAGAAGTTATCCTAACCCTTTACAATCAATAAGACCGCCCTCTTCTGAAATACCGCATGCAATCCTGGTGCCCTTATTACCAAAAAGATATAACAAGCTAGAACGAGTTCAACGTAGAGTTACCAAACTGATACCTAGCCTAAAGAACAAACATACGAAGAGCGTCTTAGAGAATTAAATCTATTTCCTTTCACCCAGCGCAGATTAAGAGGTGACTTAATTCAAGTGTTCAAAATCATCAAAGGCATCGACAATATGAACTGTAGTAAGTCTTCACTATCGACCAATCTAATTACACGCGGGGAAACGGTTGCAAAATTATTGGTAAATCTTTTAACTCGCACGAATCTAAGAATTTCTTCTTCAATCGAGTTGTCAACTTGTGGAATGGGCTTCCCCGAGACGTTTTAGACTGCAGCACCGTTGATTCATTTAAATTCCGCCTAGACAAATATCTCGCATCAAACCCGCGACTGACTGCGTTTGTAAATGAATAACTTTATCCTCCCCTCAGTTACTAACCCATATGTCCCCTACTAACTTCATAGTCCTCCCACGTTAGTGGCAGGGCAGTAGTTCCCTTTCCAATGTTCCCTTACTCACTCTAAACCACTGTTTGGTCACTTGATCCTCAGTGTTTTGGAGGACAAGCAACCTAGAAGGGTCACTAGACCTGTTGTTGCTTGATTTCCTTTGTACTCCTTTGTACTCTCTCTCTCTCTCTCTCTCTCTCTCTCTCTCTCTCTCTCTCTCTCTCTCTCTCTCTCTCTTCTTTCTTCTTCTTTGTAAATTAATAACTATATTTTATTCCCCCCTCAGATTCATCAAGGATTATTGCGTATATATATTACTAAGACGTTACTTTTTCCCCCCAGATATACGAAAGATCACTTATAACTCTGTTATGTTACTAACCCCTCTGTCCCCTACTAACATCTTAATCCTGCCACGGACATTAGCTCCAGGGCAGTAGTTCCCTTTCCAATTTTCCCTTACTCACTCTAAACCACTGTTTGGTCACTTGATCCTCAGTGTTTTGGAGGACAAGCAGCCTAGAGGGGTCACTAGATCTGTTGTTGCTTGATTTCCTTTGTACTTTGTACTCTCTCTCTCTGACCCCTGTTGTTGCTTGATTTCCTTTGCACTTTGTACTCTCTCTATCTGACCCCTGTTGTTGCTTGATTTCCTTTATACTTTGTACTCTCTCTCTCTCTCACTCTCACTCTCTCTCTCTTGCTCTCCTGTTGAGTAGGCTACTTAAAATAAAGTGTCGAAAAATTGCCATATTGTAAGTTAATGTAAACAAAATAAATAAATAAAAATGAACGCAGTAGGTAACAAGTATAGGCAGAAGCAAGTGTACTCCTGTCCCTTCTGGAGTTCCACAGGGATCTGTCCTTGGGCCACTAGTTGTTGTATATCATATACAGATGGGGGGTCGTTTTTATGGACCCCTTTCTCCCTCGTTTTATAACCCCATTAGTTTTCAGATTTTAAGATGTTCGCCCTATTAGTTCTTCGATTTTAAGACCTTTTCGCCCATTTCTTTGTCAATATTAAGACCTTTCGTCCCATTTAGATGTCGATTTTTTCCTAGCGAGCGATAGCGAGCCTGAAACTTCAGAGGAATTGGCCTTCGGCCAGGACATTTTTCTACCGAAAAATGTACAATTCCATCTTGAAAGGAGGTCTGGGGGTGTTTTTTAACCCACTCAGTACCAGGGACATCCTGTTTATCATATTATGGTAACTATTAGACGATATTATTCAGTTTAGGAAGGACGTTTTGCAATAATAAGGCTTCAATATATCTCAACCAACCCTTTAAACGACCACCTTAAAATTACAGGCTCGCTATCGTTCGCCAGGAAAAAAAATCGACACCTAAATGGAACGAAAGGTCTTAATATTGCCAAAGAAATGGGGCAAAAGGTCTTAATATCGACAAACTAATAGAAGGAACGTCATAAAATACTCAAAACTAATATGCTAAACACGAGGGAGAAGGAGGTCCAGAAAAAGCGAGATAGCACCCCCTTAAGAAGAGAGTAACTAGCATTTCCACTCAGCGCAATCTCTTTCCAATTAGAGTATCTCCTCAGAATGGACCGCACGATGTATGAGATACTAATTATTCCTTGTAACACCTTGTAACTATCTTCCCCTCCCCCTCCATTAACCCCTTCTGTACCGATGACGTCTTTTGTATTTTACTTCAGCTACATGCAGACGATTTTATGTAACTTAGGAAGGATATATGGGAGGTAAAAGGATTAATTGAGATAGTTTGCACTTTTTAATTAATATCTGAGCGCCTACAAGAAGTGGTAATTAAGTCCTGTCCTCATAATTAGCCCCATAATTCCTCGCTCCAACAGAGAAGAATCAGGAACGATGGATTGGGAAAGGGGCTGGTGGGTAAAATCAACTTCAAAATCGCTTACAAAAATTAATAATGGAGAAAAGGATAAGTTAAATTATACTATGAATCGAAACTCTTCCTCATAGTATTAGCATTATGGCATTTTAATGAAGTATCTCTCTCTCTTGATTTCCTACCCTGGAGTACAGCGTTCGCGCCCGCTCAAGCATGAAGTTTTTTTTCTCACAAGCCCTCTTTGGTACCATCTCCCTTGAGCAAGAGGATGGGTAATGATAGTTGTTGGCTGTTACAGCGCTATTGAATCTCGGACCGAAGGCTAGAGAGAAATGGTGCTTAATATGTAGACCAGAAATAAATATTATTATGATTATTATTATTAGTAGTAGCAGCAGTAGCAGTAGTAGTAGCGGTAGTATATATACAGCATATATATATATATATATATATATATATATATATATATATATATATATATATATATATATATATATATATATATATATATATATATATATATATAGCCAAACTGAAGGGACGTTGGGGCCAAAATGCCTGGGCAAGCGAAGTTGCTCGAAAACCGCAAAAGCAATCAAGACCCTCAACAGTATTAATGAAGCAATCTATCCTAACAACCCCCAACACATCGCAGGAGATATCGTTAAAGAGTCTATCCATCTGCCCCCCCCCCCCCCCTCCCCCCACCACCACCACCACCAACCCCCTCCACCATCTCAGAGGCCCAGGTGCGTAGGAAGAGATAGGACTGGTGAAACTTCCTAACGATGGGAAGTGTACCGTAGTTAGGGGAATAGGGGGGGGGGGGGGACCGGAAGTTAGGTCATTATACACATACGCACATACACATATATACATACATACGCTTATAAACACACACACGCACATATACACATACACATACATTCGCATAAACACACATATACAGTATATACATAGACACAAACACACATAGGCACACACATGAATACATACACTCCCATAAACACACTCATATATACATAGGACACACACACACACAGGCACACACATGAACACATACACTCCCATAAACACACTCATATATACATAGGACACACACACACACACACAGAAAAAACACACGTACAGATATAGACATATACGCACAAATACGTACACATACTCTGTCTGTTTGTCTGTCTGTCTGTCTGTCTGTCTGTCTCTCTCTCTCTCTCTCTCTGTATGTCTGTCTGTCTGTCTGTCTCTCTCTCTCTCTGTATGTCTGTCTCACACACACACACACACACACACACACACACACACACACACACACACACACACACACACACACTGAAGCGATAGTAATTTGGAATGGAGGATTTAAAAGGTTCCCTTTCATGATAGTTTAGTTTATTAAATATTTCCACTAACTCCCACTCTCACTCTCTCCCTTTGTAAGCGTGTGTACGTGTCGGCCTCACACACACACACACACACACACACACACACACACACACACACACACACACACACACAAACAAACACACACAACCCCACACATACACACTTTTACAGACTCACACACACACACACACACACATATTCAGTATTTTCATTTCTTCTTTGTTTGTCAGGCTTAGTAATAGCCTATATACAGTATTGGTATCAAATTACCACATTGTATTAACTGTTCTGTATTTTCCACATAGTATAACCGAAGAACACACAATAGCATATGCAAAGAGAAAGCCTCAAATTATTATCTACATCATTAACTCATGAAACGATAATAATATAAATAAATAAATAAATAAATAAATAAATAAATACTGTATATATATATGAGCCTCCAGCAATTAACAGGCTTCGAACTATCTCACTTGTACATCTTGACTACCACAGTTCCTTCTTTGACTGCACACAATCGTCTAAAATATAGCTAGAATAAAATTAAAGCGACGTCGCCGGTACAAAAGGGGTTAAGGGGGGATGAGCGTATTTATTTCCTCATGTGTGTATCTTTCTATCATTATTTTAGTTTCCTCCCAAGACATCAAGCTTAAAACACAAAACCCACCCTAAGACCCCCCTTCAAGATAAATTTGTACATTTTTCGATAGAAAAATTTCGCGGCCGAAGGCCGAATTCTCTTAAATTACAGGCTCGCTATCGCTCGCCAGGAAAAACTCGACATACAGTAAATTACACGAAAAGTCATATTGACAAGGAAATGGGGCGAAAAGTCTTAATATCGCCAAACTAATGGACTGAACGTCATAATATCTGAAAACTACTGGGGCCAACCATGAGGAAGAAGGGGGACCTGCAAAAACGACCCATCTCCCCTTATTGTGGGCGACAGTGGTGGTAATGTAAGAGCTCTCCCCGCCACACACCACCCTTCTGTGTTCTCTAAGATGTTCCTATATTACCTTCAAGGATGAACCCTGGCTGCGAGAGAGCGATATACGATATATATATATATATATATATATATATATATATATATATATATATATATATATATATATATATATATATATCGAATATCCAACACGGAGAGATCGAGAGCTCTTACGATCCTATTATAATTAAAGTTCAGAGTTCAATTAACATGGGCTTCGTAATTCCAGCTCGTAACCAGAAATGTACGAGAGAGAGAGAGAGAGAGAGAGAGAGAGAGAGAGAGAGAGAGAGAGAGAGAGAGAGAGAGAGAGAGAGAGAGAGAGAGAGAGAGAGAGAGAGAGAGAGAGAGAGAGAAGGCAAGGGAGTGAAGGACGAAATAAAGGTCTATCTATCTATCTATTGCCTGACGCCGTGATCCCCAAAGGGGTGGCCACGAACGAAATGGCCCCATGCACCTCTGTCCTCAGTCAGTCGACGCCCTTCCTCCCATCCAGCACCGCCTTCACTCATATACTTCACTCCATCCTTCCACCTCTCACTCGTACTTCCTCATTCGTCTGTCTACCCCTCGATGTAACTCCGCACGCACTTCTCAAGTAACTCATTTCCACCCCTCTCGATTAAATAAAAGCAGATACCAAAAAATAAATAAAAACTAAATAAAAGATAGATAGGTGTATATATATATATATACCATATATATATATATATATATATATATATATATATATATATATATATATATATACCGTATATATATATATATATATATATATATATATATATATATATATATACAGTACATATATAGAGTGAGAGTGTGTGTAAAGAGAGGAGAGAGACTATGAGGCAGGATGAGGTGCTTCCCATGCAGAGTATAGGACCCTCTTACTAACACAATCTCTGCCTTAACATACTCGCTTGGGGCAGGTGGGCCAGTAGATTAGGAGGGTGGCTGGTGGTGATGATGATGGTGGTGGTGGTGGTGGTGGTGGTGGTGGTGGTGATGATGGAGGTGGTAGTGGTGATGTGGTAGTGGTGTGGTGATGTGATGGTGTGGGAGTGATGATGGTGGTGGTGGTGGTGGTGGTGGTGGTGGTGGTGGTGGTGGTGGTGATGATGGAGGTGGTAGTGGTGATGTGGTAGTGGTGTGATGTGATGGTGTGGGAGTGATGATGCAGGTGGGTCCAGTAGATTAGGTGGGTGGTTGGTAATGTTGGTGGTGGTGATGATAGTGGTGGTGGAAGTGGTAGGGAGGGTGGTGATGTGATGATGGTGATGTGATGGTGGTGATGTGATGGTGGTGATAATGTGAAGATGGTGTTGATGAAGTGGTGATGTGATGGTAGTGATGATATGATGGTGGTGGTGGTGATGTGATGGTGGTGATGTGATGGTGGTGATAATGTGAAGATGGTGTTGATGAAGTGGTGATGTAATGGTAGTGATGATATGATGGTGGTGGTGGTGATGTGATGTGATGGTGGTTATAATGTGATGATGGTGGTGGTGGTGATGTGATGATGGTGATGTGATGGTGGTTATAATGTGATGATGGTGTTGATGAAGTGGTGATGTGATGGTAGTGATGATATGATGGTGGTGGTGGTGATGTGATGGTGGCATGGTGTGATGGAGGTGGTATAAGAAAGGTGATGGTACAGTAAGGATATGTGGTGATATGTGGTGATATGTGGTGAGTATGCTAGTGGTCAGAGTAAAGATATGTGGTGATGTGTTGTATGTTGGTGGTCTTAATATGTGGTGAGTATGCTAGTGGTCAGAGTAAAGATATGTGGTGATGTGTTGTATGTTGGTGGTCTTAATATGTGGTGAGTATGCTAGTGGTCTGAGTAAAGATATGTGGTGATGTGTAGTATGCTAGTGGTCTGAGTAAAGATATGTGGTGATGTGTGGTATGTTGGTGGTGTTAATATCGTCCCTGTTATATAATAATACCGGTAACAAAATAGGTCACAATCCATTACAAATATTATTGTTTTATATTCTGTTAAGGAGAGAAGGTTGTTTTTTCTGGTTCACCTTCTTCCTCATGTTTGGCCGCCCCATTAGTTTTCAGATTTTAAGACATTCGGCCCATTAGTTTGGCGATCTTAAGACCTTTTACCCCATTTTTTGTTGTCAATATCAAGACCTCTCGCACAATTTAGGTGTCGATTTTACTCCTAGCGAGCGCTAGCGAGCCTGTAATATAGCGGTGAGAGGCCTCCGGCCGGGACATAATTCTATCGAAAAATGTACAAATATATATTGAAGGAGGGGGAGGGGAGGTCTTGGGGAGCTTTTTTAATGTTTGATGGAGGTCTAGGGAGGAATCTAAAAAATAATAATAATGAAACGATAATTAAACTAGGAAGCAATTTAAAACAATAAATAATAATAAATAGATAAACATACAAATATATAAGCCCAATTCCCCTTAAGAGATGCATGTATGTAAGTATATACTCGGCCCATAGCTGAGGGTGGCCGACTCGAGACAGAGCCTTAAGAGATAACAACAAACAATACCTCTTGAGCCAATATCACTTTCCTTTACATATATATAATGTGGCAGCGCGTCTCTTAAAATGACCTCTAATATCAGGGACACTCTAAATATTTCGCTGTGCCTGCAATAAACGTTTAATATTCGCATTCCTCGCTGTCCAAGATTAATCGCGAGGACGGGAAACACGAAAAGAGCGCCCCGGAAAAATATCTCCCTCCGAAAACCTATACTACACAAGCGGAGTTTTCTATGTGGAGAGTTGCGGTACCCTCCGAAAACCTACTACACAAGCAGAGTTTTTCTACATGGAGAGTTGTTGTTGTTGTTGTTGTTGTCCCCCAAGCTGCCTGGCCGAACAGCCCCAAGGCCCCGAGCAAGGCCAAGGCCATAACCGAGCACCCCCACAGAACCCTCCCTGCCGACCACAATAAAGAGCGGGGAGCTGAGGAGGGTGCGGAAACGCCCAGGAACCCAAAGCCCCACCCAGGGCCCTGTGCCCCTCAGCAATTATGAAGAAAAAGTTGAGGGGCAAAGGAAAAATGTGACGATTTGGCTTCCATCTTGGTAGATTGGGAGGTCAATCCACGGAAGAGACGCCGTCACTTGAGATCTAGAAGATATATAAGTAAAAGGAACAGTCAGAGTAAGCTATGGGTATGACAGAGATCGCTCAGTTCTCACTCTGATAGACCAGCCCATCACCAGTCTACATGGAGAGTTACGGTACCCTCCGAAAACCTATGGCACAAGCGGAGTTTTTCTATGCGGAAAATTACGGCATCTTCTGAAAACCTACGGCACAAGCGGAGATTTCTACGGGGAGAGTTACGGTATCTTCTGATAACCTAGCCAAGATTCTCTCCAACCCTCTCAAGGAGCCAAGACTCTCTCCATAAACGTCTCTCCAACCCTCCCCAGTATAGTCTCCCCCCCCCCCCCCACCCCCCCGCACCCCGAGCAAGGACAAGAGACAAAATGCATCTTCCAGTAAACGCGAGAGGAATTTTGGCTCACGACACATCACGATTCTTCACCACGCGAATTTGCCAGTCTTGCCTCTCTTATTTCT
>CM064573.1:74671493-74708148 GCA_032716605.1 Paralithodes platypus
GAAGTAAAGAAAGAGGATATTAAGGGGAGATGGGTCATTTTTATCGTCCTCTTTCTTCCTTATGTTTAGTTTTCAGATTCTAGACGTTCGGCCCATTAGTTTGTCGATTTTAAGACCTTTCGCCCAATTTTTTGGTCAATATTAAGACCTTTCGTGCTATTTTGGTGTTCATCGCTTTCGCCCCATTTTTTGGTCAATATTAAGACCTTTCGTGCTATTTTGGTGTTATTTTTTTCCTGGCGAACGATAGAGCCTGTAATTTTATATAACCGGCCGAAGGTACAAATTAATCTAGAAGGGGGAGCTAATGTTTATTTTTTTTTTAATTTTAATGGAGGTCAAGGGAGGAAAACAAACATAAACAAAAATAATTATATGAAATAATCGACCAAAAAATTAACCATCTCCCCTTAAGATAAAACAGAAGAAAGAATATCGAAAAGTAAAGTGAGTAGCAAGAGAGAAGGAAGTGAAAAGTAGCGAAGAAATAAGAAAACGGAGAGAAGTATAGAGGGAAGGAGGAGACATAGAAAAGTAGCGAATAAACACGGAAAACAAAAACCCGCGCATAAAGCGAGTAAAACAAAGAACGAGTAGCTATGTAGATGTAGATAACAGTCAGTCGAGATAATAACAGATAAGAGAAGAACGCAGAGACAATGGAAAAGGAGACATAGCCAAGAAGAGATGAAAGAGGAACAGAGGTAGCAAATATATAAAGGAGACAGAGAGCACAAAATAAGAAAACGATAACATTGAAGGACAAACTGAAAAAAAAAAAAAAAAAATTATTGATGATGATAATGAAGAGGAAGAAGATAAATAAGAAGGAGGAAGAGAAGCAGGAGAAGAAAAAGAAGGGAAGAGGGGAACATCAGAAGAGAAAAGAAGAAGGTAAGAGGAGGAACAGAAGACGAAGACGAGACGAAGAAGAAAACATAATAAACGAAAAAACAAAAGAAGATAAAAGAAGAAGGACGAACAGCTGTGGTGAGGTGGGACACAAAACTCGTGAGAGATGCAAAATAAAGGACGAATATTTCTTCCGCTCCTCCGACCAAGATACCGATTCTATCTTCGTCTGTCACTAGGGTCCGTCTCCCTTCAAAATTCTTGTCTGTTTTTTATATTTATTTTTTATTTTTTATTTACTTGTTTTATTTTTTTTTATTTTTTTTTCGTTTGTTATTTTTCTGTCTCGTTGCCCTTCCCCTGTTATTTTTCTATTTTTATTTGTTGTGTTTTTATTTTTATTTGTTTATTTGTTTTTCTCACCGTTTTCTATATGTGTCTCTATTTCGGCCCAAATTATCTTGTGCTCTTCGTTTTCTCTTTCGTGT
Organism: Paralithodes platypus; assembly: GCA_032716605.1. Taxonomy (NCBI): domain Eukaryota; kingdom Metazoa; phylum Arthropoda; class Malacostraca; order Decapoda; family Lithodidae; genus Paralithodes; species Paralithodes platypus. The sequence continues at coordinate 74,672,834 of CM064573.1, forward strand.
CAATGGCAAGGTCAAATACTAGGGGTGGTATTCTTAAACAACGCAGCGACGTTAGCGGACGAAATAAATAGGGAAATGTCGTTGTTAGTGGACGAAATAAATAGGGAAATGTCGTTATCTTTAGAAATGGACATGCTAATCCGTCTAATCTCTGTAAACAACGCTCATTCCCAAATAATTCGTTCAGTATCATGCGCTGCGAAGGGAAAGCCGTTTGGCTGGCTCTGTGCTGTATTAATGTCTGTCATATGTTCAATAAGGTGGTTAAGTGTAGGAACATGTTTGTATATCTCGCTCACATAGAAGAAATCATGAGTACATATTGCTGGTACCAATTATTGATCAAAACATAATTGATGCCGACACATCACTTATTATGCCGACTGTACATAAGGAACAACAATCACTCATAGACTGAGCCCCTCTCTCACTTTATCTATCTATCTATCTATCTATCTATCTATATATCCATCTAACTCTCGAAAGACACAAAAGAGGGGACGACGAATTTTCGTTCGCTTATCCGATGAAGATGCTGGATTAATCTTTTGCTGTCAATCGGGTCCGTCTTCTCTCTCTCTCTCTCTCTCTCTCTCTCTCTCTCTCTCTCTGTGTGTGACCTCGCTACCGCCAGACGCTGCAGACGCTCTGTCAACGCTCTCACGATATCGATCATAATTTGAGTATTAACTACTCATCCTCTTCATTCTTGTGCATGAAAGGTGGTTAAGAGCACGTTTAACCATCCTGTAGTTTAGTAAGTAACACTGCACGATATTTCGCTGTGTATTGACTGATAAACTTTGTGTTTATCACAAGACTCCTGCTCGGACAGGGCGCCACTAGCGCCATCTGTTGTTTTGTTTTGTTTGTAAACAAACGCTCTCTTCTTAGTTGATATAAAATCGTAGCCCCTAATTTTACCCATTACCTACTGTAGTAAGTATCAATTTAACTGCCTTGTATGTAAGTAAAGCTTTGCATATTAATTTGCTAATAAACAATAGTGTGTACTAACTAACCTGCCTACAGGAACGAACGCCGACGCCATTTTGTAAACAAACTTTGTTTGAGGGGATTATACATATTAAATTCCAGCCAAGTTTGTAGTAAATTTAAGTGCATTCATTTATCTTTTCCCCCTAGATATATTCTTGACTTTTTCTCCTCAGACTGATTTTACTTTAAGCTAAGGGTGGTATTTGTACAAACTAACCTAGCCTAACCCAACCTGCCAAGCTTTTAACCTAATCCAAACCTAGCCTAGCCTATAGCCAGCCAATCTGTTGTTCTTATTAACTCTAGTAGATATTGTATTTAGTATCCTACTGTAGCTATATATATCTGTAATTTTAGTTGTTGCTTGCACGATCTTGTAGTAACCTTTGACTGATAATTTTTTTTTTTTTTATCTAAAAAGAGTAGGCTACTGCTTTACTAGGCTACAGTGACACCAGGGCCATCTGTTGATACAGTATATTAACCCCTTGTGTGCGGTCACACTTTATTTTTATATAATCTCTATTTGGTGAATTGTATATTTAGTTACATATTCTGAAATATATATATATATTTGTTTAAGGTTAGGTTATCACACCTGGTAGCCTATTTCTGCGTATTTCAATTTTATTATTTTCGGTTAGGCTATTCAACGCTGGTAGCCTATTGGTGCGTATTTAAATTTTAAAAAAACTTTTGGTTAGGCTATCGCCCCTGGAAGCCTAATTCTGCGTATCTCAATTTTTTTGTTTTCGGTTAGGCTATCACCCCTGATAACCTATTGTTGTGTATTTCAACATTGTTTTCGGTCGAAGTGATTGAAGAGTTTCTAAAGTGAGTGAAGTGTTTTAAAGTAAGTTAAGTGTTTTAAAGTGAGTTAAGTGTTTTAAAGTGAGTGAAGTGATCTGAAGAAACTGACTGTTACCATGCCTCGCACTTGTACGAACTGCGCCAGTAGGTTTGGTGAGTCCATGTTTGTTACTGTCGATCTTCAAGTCTGCCGTCTCTGCCAGCAACAAGAGAATTTGACAGTGAAATTAGATGAAGCCTACAACAAGATCAACGTCCTCACCATGAAGCTGGAATCACTCCAAGAGTTTGTAACACTCAACGTTGGAGTACCACAAACTTCAATTGTCACCGCAACTCCAGCAGCCACCAACGCCCCAACGTCAACTGCCAACAATTCAACTCCTGCAGTAGCCATTTCATCTGATGGTTCCGATACTCAAGAAACAAATAGTAACTCTCTTCCCCCTCAAGACAACTTCCGTGTTGTGAGGAACAACGTTTGCCCCAAGACCAGGAAACCCATACCGATTACCGAGTGTCAAACCGCTTCCAGATACTCGCAGACTCAGATGACGAAGCGGAAATAGAAGAAGTCCGGCTCGTGGGAGACTCGATGATACGTGGTCAGCTCACAGAGTTTTGCGCAAGAGCACCTAAGACCAGGAAGCGTTTTTGTATCCCTGGTGGTGGTGTGGACGACGTAGTTGCTGCAGTTGACAAAGTATCTAAGCTGGCCCCTGCTAATACTATGTACGTCATCCACGTTGGATCCAACGATGTGCAGCGAACCCGGTCGGAAGATTTGCTTTTAAAGTACCAGCAGCTGATCAAGTCGTTTAAGGAGAAGTCATCAAGGATCATCGTCTCAGGAATCGTCCCCCGGCTTGGTGTAGAGAGCCGATTTTACAACATAGCCAGCAGCACAAATCGTTGTCTAGTAAACCTCTGCAGGAAGGAAAACGTGGGATTCGTCGACACCTGGGACAATTTCTACTACGATGACTATTTGTTTTCGGACGATGGAGTTCATCTGAACCAGGTGGGAGCAGCACGTTTTGGGCGTCTTCTCAACGATGCGGTGAAGGATTTTCGGAGAAGAAATCGACTCAGCACAGGACAACCAGGAAGGAGGACCGAAGACAGCGAGGGCGGCAACCTGCGAAGGAATTAAATGCTAATCTGTCAAGAACCGTGAATTTGGATAAAGTTCCACCAACACGACCCAAATTCAAAACCGCCAGGGATAACGACCGAGGACCGATGTCAGCCATGAATGTAAATGTAGATCCGATCAGAACCAAAAATTTGATTAAAGAATGTTCTGTGAGTTCTAAAACCGCAACTTTAAAGGATTTCTATGCAAACGCTCGTAGCATACGCAATAAATTTTCAGATTTAGAGGAACTAGTGTTTACTGAAAATTATGATGTGATTGGTATAACAGAATCTTGGCTCAATACAGTAGATAGAGACTTTTTAGCAGAGTATTCACTTCCCGGTTATGTAATGTTTGAGAAAAGCCGAATAAATAAAAATGGAGGTGGCGTTTTATTTTATATCAAAGAAAGTCTTAACCCAACCCTCTTGTCAAAACCTCAAATTGTGAACGTCGACACATCTTTTGTGCTAATAAAGAATAATAAAGGTACAAAAATAATACTTGCATTAATATACAGACCTCCAGCTCAATCAGTGCAAACTGACCGAGAAATTTATGAACAAATTGCAGATGTAAGTAACTCGCAAGATACCGTATTTTTGGCGACTTTAATTTACCTGTGACCAAGTGGGGCGATACTCTTACTTCACACTCCGGACATGACTTGTATACGAACTTGCAAGAGAGTTCGCTTTATCAATTTGTTCGAACACCGACCCGTGGTAATAACGTTCTTGACATTGTACTTGCAACAAAAGAAGAATTAATAGAGAATTTGAATGTTGGTGATGAATTCAGTAACAGTGACCATCGTACGATAACTTTCACTTTAAACTTTACTAGTAACGAACCAAATAGTAGCATCGAAAAAGTCCCTAATTTCAAGAAAGCAAACTTTCATAAACTTAGAGCTATGTTTAAAGAAACTGACTGGAGCTTTTTAATTAACAATAACGACATAAATACATCTTGGAAGTTATTCGAAACCACTTACCTAAAAGCAGTGCAAGACTGCATACCATCGAAAATACGGCGTCCAGGCCATAATAATAAGCCCAAATGGTGGAATAAAGATATTTCAAACTGCCTGCTTGCTAAAAAATTTGCTAATGATAGATTAAAATCCTCACAAAATGACGAAGAACGGGTGAAATTTGTAGAGCTACGACGCAAAGCCAAAAAGTTAATTAAGCAAAGTAAAAAGACCCTAGAGTTACATATTGCGAATCAAAGTAAAACAAACCCGAAAGAATTCTATAGTTATATCAGAAAGAAAAAAGTAGTTACTTCAACTGTTGGACCGTTAGTCGATGAAAATGGAGAATACACCAAAGACGAAGTACAAATGAGTAATGCCCTCAATACCTTCTTTGCATCAGTTTTTACAACAGAAGACCTCAGTGATATCCCTACACCACCGCCGATTCAGATTGATAATTCAGATGTTCTAAGCAATATCACCGTTACAGAGAGAGAAGTATTGAATTGTTTAGATAAACTCAAGGTAAATAAAACGCCTGGACCTGATACAATCTCGCCTAGAGTTCTAAAGGAAGCTAAGGATGAGCTCTCCAAACCACTGACATTACTATTCAATAAATCCTTGCAGTCTGGAACTATGCCTGATCAGTGGAAGATAGCCAACGTAACACCGATATTCAAAAAAGGCAGCAAATCCCTACCCAGTAACTATCGTCCAATTAGCTTAACCTCAGTTGTATGTAAAATGCTAGAAACGGTCATAAGAGACAGACTCGTAAATCACTTAGAGGAAAATAACATACTTAAAGATACTCAACACGGCTTTCGTAAAAAACGTTCCTGTTTAACAAACCTCTTAGACTTCTTCCACGATATCCTCAACCTCTACGATGAGAGTAAAGCTGTAGATATTATATACCTTGATTTTCAAAAGGCCTTTGACAAAGTTCCCCACAAACGTTTACTGCTAAAACTAAAAGCGCATGGAATACAAGACGGTGTGTTGAAATGGATAGAAAATTGGCTCAGCGACAGAAAGCAAAGAGTAGTCATAAACGGTAAGGCATCTAAATGGACCAATGTAAGTAGCGGGGTACCCCAGGGATCGGTACTAGGACCAATTCTCTTTCTAATTTACATAAACGACATAGATGAGGGTCTCACCTGTACAATCTCAAAATTTGCTGACGATACAAAAATTGCAAATAGCGTACTCTCAAAAGATCAAGTTGACGATATGCAACACAATCTAGATAAATTGTCACATTGGGCCCAAATTTGGCAAATGAGTTTCAATGCGGATAAATGTAAAGTACTACATATCGGATACCTAAATGAGAAAGCAAACTATTCGATGAATGGCACTCAGCTTAAGAATGTAAACAGAGAAACCGATCTGGGAGTAACAATATCCAGTAACCTAAAACCGAGTCAACAATGTTCAGAAGTTGTTAAGAAGGCAAACAAAATAATTGGCTTTATAGGCAGATCATTTGAGCATAAATCCAAAGACGTAATCCTAACCCTTTACAATTCCTTAGTCCGCCCTCTTCTGGAATACTGCGTTCAATGCTGGTGCCCTTATTACCAAAAAGACATAAACAAGCTAGAACGAGTTCAACGTAGAGTTACCAAAATTATACCTAGCCTAAAGAACAAACCATACGAAGAGCGTCTTAGAGAATTAAATCTATTTCCTTTAACCCAGCGCAGATTAAGAGGTGACTTAATTCAAGTGTTCAAAATCATCAAAGGCATCGACAATATGAACTGTAGTAAGTACTTCACTATCGACCAATCTAATTACACGCGGGGAAACGGTTGCAAAATGATTGGTAAATCTTTTAACTCACACGAATCTAAGAATTTCTTCTTCAATCGAGTTGTCAACTTGTGGAATGGGCTTCCCCGAGACGTTATAGACTGCAGCACCGTTGATTCATTTAAATTCCGCCTAGACAAATATCTCGCATCAAACCCGCGACTGACTGCGTTTGTAAATGAATAACTTTATTTTATCCTCCCCTCAGTTACTAACCCATATGTCCCCTACTAACTTCCTAGTCCTGCCACGTTAGTGGCAGGGCAGTAGTTCCCTTTCCAATGTTCCCTTACCCACTCTAAACCACTGTTTGGACACTTGATCCTCAGTGTTTTGGAGGACAAGCAGCCTAGAAGGGTCACTAGATCTGTTGTTGCTTGATTTCCTTTGTACTCCTTTGTACTCTCTCTCTCTATCTTCTCTCTCTATCTATCTATCTATCTATCTATCTATCTATCTGTCTGTCTGTCTGTCTGTCTGTCTGTCTGTCTGTCTGTCTGTCTATCTATCTATCAATCTCTTTTTCTGTCAATCGGGTCCGTCTTCCTGCCTGTTTTGTTTGACCTTTCCTAAGACTTTTTCTCTCTGTTTTATTCCCCTGTGTTTCATGGCTATTTTCATTTATCTTTCAGTTTCAATTTTCTTCTTTTCTGTCTTTCATTATCCATTTGGCCTTCCTTCTCGCTTCCCCAATCCCAACTTTGAGTCTGTCTTAAGTATTTCCTTCCTCGTATCTTCCTTTGTATTGTCTTTCTTGCTTCTCCATCTCTATGTTTCTCCAGTTTTAAGTCTGGTTTATGGTCATCTCTCTCTCTCTCTCTCTCTCTCTCTCTCTCTCTCTCTCTCTCTCTCTCTCTCTCTCTCGTCTTTGCCATCCTTTCCTTCCACATTCCCTTACTATTGGGTTTGCTATCTCCACTAAAATAAAGTCCTGACCAATTCGCTGGCATCGTAAAGTCTGTATAAAGTTTATGTAAAAAAAAAAAAAAATCTCTCTCTCTCTCTGGATATAACTTGGGAGAGATGGACAAGAAGGTACGAATCGTCTTCCCCTTGTCCGAATGGGCTACCTAAGCTATATTATTTCTGGCACTGCAGCCCGTCTCAAGCGAATAGGTCCGTCCTTCCGTCATCTTGCACTTCTTATCCAGTCTATTCCTTCTTTTCTAGCTCTCTCTCTCTCTCGCTCACTCTCACTCTCTCTCTCTCTCTCTCTCCGGTATCCCCCCACACATCGCTCATCTCCTACAAACCCCACCTCTCACTCTCTCTCTCTCTCTCTCTCTCTCTCTCTCTCCGGTATCCCCCCACACATCGCTCATCTCCTACAAACCCCACCTCTCTCTCTCTCTCTCTCTCTCTCTCTCTCTCCGGTATCCCCCCACACATCGCTCATCTCCTACAAACCCCACCTCTCTCTCTCTCTCTCTCTCTCCGGTATCCCCCCACACATCGCTCATCTCCTACAAACCCCATCTCTCTCTCTCTCTCTCTCTCTCTCCCCACACATCGCTCATCTCCTACAAACCCCACCTCTCTCTCTCTCTCTCCGGTATCCCCCCACACATCGCTCATCTCCTACAAACACCACCTCTCTCTCTCTCTCTCTCTCTCTCTCTCTCTCTCCGGTATCCCCCCACACATCGCTCATCTCCTACAAACCCCACCTCTCTCTCTCTCTCTCCGGTATCCCCCCACTCATCGCTCATCTCGTCCAAACACCCCCCTCTCTTTACCTCCTTCCTAGAGACCTACATAACCGAGACAGAAGGAGCAGGGCCACACACGCCATTTATTGCTTACTGCACCGTGTTGGGGACAGAACGTACTCGTTTTTGTTCTCTCTCTCCCTCTCTCTCTGGGTTGTATCCATTCGGCCCCATTCAGCCTACTGTTAAGGGGAGACTGGCCGTTTGTTTGGTCTATTAATTCATTTATTCATATATTTTTTTAGTTTCCTTCCCTAGACCTCCATCAAGCTAAATTCAAGATAAATTTGTACATTTTTCGGTAGAAAAATTTCCCGGCCGAAGGCCGGTTCCTCTTAAAATAGCAGGCTCGCTATCGCTCGCCAGGAAATAATCGAAAACCTAAATGGCACGAAAGGTCTTAAAATTGACAACGAAATGGGGCGAAAGGTGTTTAAATCGCCAAACTAATGGGCCGAACGTCTTATAATCTCAAAACTAGTGGGGGACATGAGGGAGAACGTGGCCTCAAAACATGAGGGAGAACGTGGCCTCAAAACATGAGGGAGAACGTGGTCCAGAAAACCGGCCCATGTCCCCTTAAGACATTTATTCCAATGTCTCCGGTGAAGCTGGATTTCTTCATACAATACTGGCTTGCTATCACTCGCCAGGAAGAAATCGACACCTGGACGGGGATAAACGTCTTAAAACAGTAGGCTGAATGGGGCCAAGAAAGAAGGAGGGCCCACGCCATTTGTTGCTTATTGCACCGTAACTATACCCTGTTCAAAGTAAGCAGTCCTAAACTATTAACAACTAACACACACACACACACACACACACACACACACACACAAGCACGAAATTCCCCAACCTCCTACCCCCGATCACACACACACACACACACACACAAACACATAATTTCATCCCCTCCCACCCCCGACATAGGCCTACTCGTACACACACACACACACAGTTACACTTACCACCCCCGACATACTCGTACACACACACACACACAGTTACACTTACCACCCCCGACATACTCGTACACACACACACACACACAGTTACACTTACCACCCCCGACATACTCGTACACACACACACACACACAGTTACACTTACCACCCTCGACATAGTCGTACACACACACACACACAGTTACATTACCACCCCCCGACATACTCGTACACACACACACACAGTTACACTTACCACCCCCGACATACTCGTACACACACACACACACAGTTACACTTACCACCCCCGACATACTCGTACACACACACACACACAGTTACACTTACCACCCCCGACACACTCCCACACACACACACACACAGTTACACTTACACCCCCGACATACTCGTACACACACACACACAGTTACACTTACCACCCCGACATACTCGTACACACACACACACAGTTACACTTACCACCCCCGACATACTCGTACACACACACACAGTTACACTTACCACCCCCGACATACTCGTACACACACACACACACACAGTTACACTTACCACCCCCCACATACTCGTACACACACACACACAGTTACACTTACCACCCCGACATACTCGTACACACACACACACAGTTACACTTACCACCCCCGACATACTCGTACACGCACACACACACACAGTTACACTTACCACCCCCGACATACTCATACTCATACACACACACACACACACACAGTTACACTTACCACCCCCGACATACTCGTACACACACACACACAGTTACACTTACCACCCCCGACATACTCATACACACACACACACACACAGTTACACTTACCACTCCCGACATACTCGTACACACACACACATACAGTTACACTTACCACCCCCGACATACTCGTACACACACACACACACAGTTACACTTATCACCCCCGACATACTCGTACACACACACACACACAGAATTCCCTCCCCTCCCACCCCCGACATACTCGTAGACACACACACCCACACACACACCCACACACACGCACGCACGCACGCACACACACACAAACACACACACACAACTGTATATTTGACGCTTGGGTGAAAATTGGAGAGGCCGAGAAATGTCCAGATCTGGCTGTCAGGAAGGAAGGAAGCACAGGCGGGTACAAAAGTTATGGCACAGCTTGCGGAGGAACTTTGGGAATCAAGGGGTTAATGGAGATAGTTTTTACCCCTTTGATTCCCAGAGATCCTTCCGAAACTGTGTACAATCACGTAATGTAGCTTGCATGGAATGAATATAATGCGCCCTAGTATTGAAAATCACGTAATGGTAGCTTGAATGGAATGAATATAATGCGCCCTAGTATTGAAAATCACGTAATGGTAGCTTGCATGGAATGAATATAATGCGCCCTAGTATTGAAAATCACGTAATGGTAGCTTGCATGGAATGAATATAATGTGCCCTAGTATTGAAAATCACGTAATGGTAGCTTGAATGGAATGAATATAATGTGCCCTAGTATTGAAAATCACGTAATGGTAGCTTGCATGGAATGAATATAATGCGCCCTAGTATTAAAAATCACGTAATGGTAGCTTGCATGGAATGAATATAATGCGCCCTAGTATTAAAAATCACGTAATGGTAGCTTGCATGGAATGAATATAATGCGCCCTAGTATTAAAAATCACGTAATGGTAGCTTGCATGGAATGAATATAATGCGCCCTAGTATTGAAAATCACGTAATGGTAGTTTGCATGGAATGAATATAATGTGCCCTAGTATTGAAAATCACGTAATGGTAGTTTGCATGGAATGAATATAATGCGCCTAGTATTAAAAATCACGTAATGGTAGCTTGCATGGAATGAATATAATGCGCCCTAGTATTAAAAATCACGTAATGGTAGCTTGCATGGAATGAATATAATGCGCCCTAGTATTAAAAATCACGTAATGGTAGTTTGCATGGAATGAATATAATGTGCCCTAGTATTGAAAATCACGTAATGGTAGTTTGCATGGAATGAATATAATGCGCCCTAGTATTGAACAGATTATTAAAAGGATAGTGGCTGTATTTTTTGTTTATATTAATTCAGTTAATCATATATTGTTTTAGCTTTCTCGCTAGACCTCCATTAAGCTTAAAAAACTCCCCTTAGAGATACAAATGTGTACATGTTTTGGTAGAAAAATTTCCCGGCCTAAGGCCGGTTCCTCTTAAAATTACAGGCTCGATATCGCTCGCCAGGAAAAAATATACACGTAAATGGCACGAAAGGTCTTAAAATTGACAACAAAATGGGGCGAAAGGTGTTAAAATCGTCAAACTAATGGGCGGAACGTCTTAAAATCTCAAAACAAATGGGGCTAAACACGAGGAAGAAGGTGGTTCAGAAAACCGGTCCATATCCTCTTAAGCAATGAATAATATACAACTCAACGATGTCAAATTCCCAAAACGCGTCCATACTTTTGCTTGCGACTGTCAAAGAAGGAAAGGACAGTTTTCTTTGAGTTTCACAGAATTGTCCTTATATGTTCCTCCTCCTTCGCTTTCACTGGTCCTTAGGGAAGATTGGAGGGGGGGGGAAGAGAGGGAGAAAGGGAGAGAGAGAGAGGGAGAGAGAGAGAGAGAGAGAGAGAGAGAGAGAGAGAGAGAGAGACCGGGCAGGCATGGTGGTGGTGGTGGTGGTGGTGGTGGTGGGGGGGGGGGGGGGGGGGGTAGCGAAAGATGTGGGTGACGGCGGGAATAGGCGTGTGGGTGTGTGGGTGTGGGTGGGGGTTTAAAGGCGGAATCACACGGGTTTTCTTCGTGTCTCTCTCTCTCTCTCTCTCTCTCTCTCTCTCTCTCTCTCTCTCTCTCTCTCTTAAATAAGTCATGGGAGGTAAATTGTTTCAAAAAATATTTGTCCATACATTTCTAACCCGCTGAAAGACCGACACAGAAAATATATTGTCACGTTCCATAAGGCAAAGAGGAAGAAGAAAAGGTTGGGCATTAACCCTTTCCTTAGCAACAATTTTTTTTTTTTTTTTTTTTTTTTTTTTTTTTTTTTTTAGCTATGTTAAAACGATTCTATGCAGCTTAGGAAGGATCAATGGGAGTTTCATGGGTCAATTGAGATAGTCTGTAACCTTTTAATTGTTACACGTCCGTCTTAATCTGAATAATAACCCCAAATAATTGCTAGAAACCTCTTGATTGCTACACGTCCGTCTTAATCTGAATAATAACCTCAAATAATTGCTAGAACCTACGAAAAAGACGTCCCCGGTACAGGAGGGGTTAAGGGGGGATGGGCGTATTTATTTGCTCATTTATATATCTTTTTATTATTCATCTAGTTTCCTCCCTAGACCTCCATCAAACTTAAAAAAACATCCATTAGATCTCCCTTCTAGAATAATTTGTACATTTTTCGGTAGACAAATGTCACGGTCAGAGGCCGATTCTTCCAAAATTACAGGCTCACTATCATTCGCCAGGTAATCGACTCCTAAATAGCACGAAAGGTCTCAATATTGTTAAAGAAATGGGGTGAAAGGTCTAAAAATCGACAAACTAATGGGACAACCACCTTAACATCTGAACACTAATGGGGCTGAGCATGAGGGAGAAGGGGGTGTAGAAAACTGGTCCCTCTCCCCTTAATTAACACCATCTGTACCGACGGCGTCTTTATTTATTATATTCGGGCAAGATATAGACGATTTTATTCAGCTTAAAAAGGGCTTCCAGCAACGAACTGGCTTCGAACTATCTCACTTAAGGGGAGGTATTTAGTTTGTTCACTAGACCTCCATCAAGCTTAAAATTACACCCCCTTGAGTCCCTTTCAAGATAAATTTGTACATTTTTCGGTAGAAAAATGTCCCGGCCGAAGGCCGGTTCCTCTTAAATTACAGGCTCGCTATCGCTCGCCAGGATAAAATCGATACCTGAATGGCACGAAAGGTCTTAATATGGAGTGAAAGTTCTTAAAATCGCTAAACTAATGGGGCAAACGTTTTATAATATAAAAAGCAATGGGGCTAAACATGAGGGAGAAAGGGGTCAAGAAAAAAATCCCTCAAGTGGAGATCTCCCCTTAACCAATTTTACTACCACAACATCGTCTACCTATAGCTAGCCTCATATTCAAAACACGTTACTGGTACAGAAGGGGTTAAACATATTACGGGAAACTACCGTAAATAAAGACCATTAAACACATTTCAGAAAACAACCCGTGACCGACAAAGTGGTGGGGCTCATACAAATTCACTTACACACTCTTGCTTCCCCACAGAATAGCAAAACACTTCCAGGCGACACTGAAAAACACACACACACACACACACACACACACAGAAAGAGAGAGAGAGAGAGAGAGAGAGAGAGAGAGAGAGAGAGAGAGAGGACTTGATGTCTGCTCTCTCTCTCTCTCTATATATATATATATATATATATATATATATATATACTGCACATACAGTTTATCCCTGTAGCACAACAAGTTCTCTCTCTTTCACTCTCTCTCTCTCTCTCACACATTGAATTTCTTTTGACTGCCTAAACTTCCCCCGTCCTGCCCGGCGTTTCTCAAATGCACTTCTCCGCCACTACCACGGAACCGCGGGAATACTAACACAACATTTGGGTGTGGTGGAGTGTGTTGGTGTGGTGGTGGTGTTGTAGTGGGACTGGTGGTGTGTGTGTGGTAGTGGTTGTGTGGTGTGGTGGTTGTGGCGTATTAGGGGTGGTGTGGTAGTAGTGGTGATGGTTGTGGTAGTGGTAGTGATGTGGTGGTAGTGTGTGTGGTGGTGGTTGTAATGTGAGGGCATGGATGTGGTAGTGGTGGTAGTGGTGGTGGTGAGAAAATGGGTGTAGAATGTATGGGGGTGGTAGTGTTATGGTGGTGGTTGTGTGTTGTGGTGGTGATGGTGGTGGTGGTGGTGGTTGTATTGTGAAGATGTAGGTGTGATAGTGGATGTGGTAATTTGGTGGTAGTATGGTGGTGCTGGTGGTGGAATGTGAGGGTATGGATGAGGTAGTGGTGGAGTGTGCGGTAAGGATGTGGTAGTGGTGGAGTGTGTGGTATGGTAGTGGTAGTATGTGTTATGGTGGTGGTGGTGGTTGTGAAGGTGTGGGTATGGTGATGTGGGAGTGTATGGTGGCGATACTATCATGGTAGTAGTTCGTGCTGGTGGAGTGAGTGGAGTGGTGGTGGTGAAAATGGTGGTTTTCAATAATTAACAACACATTTCGCTACAAGATATTCGTAATAGGCAAGTAATTAAGATAGAGATATGGCAATTTACCATCAGCTGGAGAAAAAAAAATAATATAGACGATTTTATTCAGTTTAGGAAGGATGTGTGGAAGTCAGAGGGATGATCGAGATAATATTTACCCCTATAATTCCTAGATATCCTTACTAAAACCGGTATCACACAAGCGCTTTTTCCCTCAACATTTATGCTCAACACTGGTCTGGCAGCTTATGAGGTTACCATTTATAATATTGCTGTCACCTAACTTTATCTATCATCAGTCTAGTTTCCGATACCGGTGTAAAATATTCCAGAAATGTTGCCAGAAAAATGTGATCATCGAATGTTGACTATAAAAGCTCTCGTGTGATACCGGCTTAAATTGCTGAAAGTCGTCTATGATAACATGACTAAACTGTCAAAACGCGATATATAAATCTTCAAGGGGTTAAGCCTCCATCAAGCTTTTTGTTCTGTCCTTTTCTCTCTTTCTCTGGCTTGTATCCATTCTGCCCCATTCAGCCAACTATTTTAAGACGTTTATCCCCATCTAGGTGTCGATTTCTTCCTGGCGAGCGATAGCGAGCCAGCATTATATGAAGATATCCGGCTTCGCCGGAGACATTTTTCTATCGAAAAATGTACAAATTTAGCCTGCTGTCTAACAAAAATAAAAAATATGTTGGCTCGCTACCGCTCACCAGTAAGAAATTGACACCTGGATGGGGATAAACGTCTTAAAACAATAGGCTGAATGGGGCCAAATGGATACAAGCCAGAGAAAGATAGAAAAGGACAGAACAAAAACAGGTCACCCCCCTTAACCCCTTCAGCACCATGACGCCTTTTTACCTTTGATTCTGGCTAAACGTTGATGATTGTATGCAGATTAAGAAGGACCTATGTTACTAAGAGGGTTTATTGAGATCGCATTTACCCATTTGAGTCGTAGAGGTAGATTACAAACCAAAGAAAATCGTCTAATGGTAACCAGATTATAATGACATTTACTTAATGGAGGCGAAGGGGGTTAAAAACACACCTCCAAGATCCCCTTTCAAGATAAATTTGCAAACAATGTCCTGGCTGAAGGCAAGTTCATCCTATAATTACAGGCTCGCTATCCCTGCAGTACCCCCCCCCCCCCCCCACACACCACCAACGACTGAAGTAGGGCTGTTACCGAAAGACATTATTATTTTTGTTTTCGATTTGTTTGTGTTGGCAAGTGTTTAGCTACGAGTTTAAGGGGAGGTATTTAGTTTGTTCCCTAGATTTCCGTCAAGCTTACGATTACACCCCCTAGACCCCCTTTCAAGATAAATTTGTACATTTTTCGGCAGAAAAATATCCCGGCCGAAGGCCGGTTCCTCTTAAATTACAGGCTCGCTATCGCTCGCAAGGAAAAAATCGACACCTAATTGGCACGAAAGGTCTTAAAATTGACAGAAATGGGGCGAAAGTTCGTAAGATCGCCAAACTAATGGGGCGAAAGTCTTAAAATCTCAAAAGTCATGGGGCTAAACATGAGGGAGAAAGGGGTCCAGAAAAAAATCCCTCAAGTGGAAATCTCCCCTTAAGCCGTTTATGATTAATTATATTGCTGCGACCATCTGTTATTGATTGTTTATATTGCTGCGACCATCTGTTATTGATTGATTATATTGCTGCGACCATCTGTTATTGATTGTTTATATATTGCTGCGACCATCTGTTATTGATTGTTTATATTGCTGCGACCATCTGTTATTGATTGTTTATATTGCTGCGACCATCTGTTATTGATTGTTTATATTGCTGCGACCATCTGTTATTGATTGATTATATTGCTGCGACCATCTGTTATTGATTGTTTATATTGCTGCGACCATCTGTTATTGATTGTTTATATTGCTGCGACCATCTGTTATTGATTGTTTATATTGCTGCGACCATCTGTTATTGATTGATTATATTGCTGCGACCATCTGTTATTGATTGATTATATTGCTGCGACCATCTGTTATTGATTGTTTATATTGCTGCGACCATCTGTTATTGATTGATTATATTGCTGCGACCATCTGTTATTGATTAATTATATTGCTGCGACCATCTGTTATTGATTGTTTATATTGCTGCGACCATCTGTTATTGATTGATTATATTGCTGCGACCATCTGTTATTGATTGTTTATATTGCTGCGACCATCTGTTATTGATTGTTTATATTGCTGCGACCATCTGTTATTGATTGTTTATATTGCTGCGACCATCTGTTATTGATTGTTTATATTGCTGCGACCATCTGTTATTGATTGATTGTATTGCTGCGACCATCTGTTATTGATTGTTTATATTGCTGCGACCATCTGTTATTGATTGTTTATATTGCTGCGACCATCTGTTATTGATTAATTATATCGCTGCGACCATCTGTTATTGATTGTTTATATTGCTGCGACCATCTGTTATTGATTGTTTATATTGCTGCGACCATCTGTTATTGATTGATTATATTGCTGCGACCATCTGTAGTGATTGATTATATTGCTGCGACCATCTGTTATTGATTGTTTATATTGCTGCGACCATCTGTTATTGATTGATTATATTGCTGCGACCATCTGTTATTGATTAATTATATTGCTGCGACCATCTGTTATTGATTGTTTATATTGCTGCGACCATCTGTTATTGATTGATTATATTGCTGCGACCATCTGTTATTGATTGTTTATATTGCTGCGACCATCTGTTATTGATTGTTTATATTGCTGCGACCATCTGTTATTGATTGATGTATTGCTGCGACCATCTGTTATTGATTGTTTATATTGCTGCGACCATCTGTTATTGATTGTTTATATTGCTGCGACCATCTGTTATTGATTAATTATATCGCTGCGACCATCTGTTATTGATTGTTTATATTGCTGCGACCATCTGTTATTGATTGTTTATATTGCTGCGACCATCTGTTATTGATTGATTATATTGCTGCGACCATCTGTTATTGATTGATTAATTGCTGCGACCATCTGTTATTGATTGTTTATATTGCTGCGACCATCTGTTATTGATTGATTATATTGCTGCGACCATCTGTTATTGATTGTTTATATTGCTGCGACCATCTGTTATTGATTGTTTATATTGCTGCGACCATCTGTTATTGATTGATTATATTGCTGCGACCATCTGTTATTGATTGATTATATTGCTGCGACCATCTGTTATTGATTGTTATATTGCTGCGACCATCTGTTATTGATTGTTTAGGATGGCTTGTTGAGACATGTGATTGAGGCACATGCATAGGCTATGTCTAAGAGGTTAACCCCTTGCGGATTCTGACGCATTTTGACAGTTTATTCTGGCTATCATTACACGATTTAAGGGGAGGTTTTTAGTTAGTTCCCTAGACCTACATCAAGCTTAACATTACACCCCCTAGACCACCTTTCAAGATAAATTTGTAAATTTTTCGGTAGAAAAATGTCCCGGCCGAAGGCCGGTTCCTCTTAAATTACAGGCTCGCTATCGGTCGCCAGGAAAAAATCGACACCTAAATGGCAGAAAAGTCTTAAAATTGAAAGAAATGGGGCGAAAGTTCTTAAAATCGACAAACTAATGGGGCGAACGTCTTAAAATATCAAAAGCAATGGGGCTAAACATGGGAGATATAAGGGGTCAAGAAAAAAATCCCTCAAGTGGAAATCTCCCCTTAACACAGCTTAGGAGGGATCTGTGGGAATGAAAAGGGTAAAATATCTCAATTTAGGGGAGATATCTCCTTGAGGGATTTTTTTCTTGACCCCTTCTCCCTCATGTTAAGCCCCATTGCCTTTGAAATTTTCAGAACTTCGCCCCATTAGTTTGGCGATGTTAGAACTTTCGCCCCATTTGTAGCAAAGTTAAGACCTTTCGTACCATTTAGGTGCCGATTTTTCCCTGGCGAATGATAGCAAGCCTGTTATTTAAGAGGAACCGGCATTCGGCTCGATATCGCTCGCCCCCAAAAAATCGAAACCTATAGGGCATGAAAGGTCTTAATATTGAAAAAAAAAATGTGCGAAAAGTTTCAAAATCGCCAAACTAACGGAACGAACGTCTTAAAACCTCAAAACTAATATGCTAAACATGAGGGAGAAGGGGGTACGGCCCCCTTAAACCCCTATATTAGCTACGGTATTGTAATTATCTTTGAACTAACCCCCCACCCCCCACACACACACAGAAATGGCTTCGTGTTTTATTATTCACAGATATAGCCCTATATATTAGCTTCGGTACAGTAGCCCAAATAAGTTATATGGCGGCACCAAGTATATTTCGATCAATAATTGGCATCAACACTATCTAAGCATTAATTCATGGTTTCGAGTGAGATATACAAACATGTTCCTATCTTGACACACCCTATTCAACATCTGACAGACATTAATACAGCACACAGTGAGCAAAACGTAATGACAGCGGAGACATGACTTATTTGGCCCACCGTACTGTAATTAACTTTGAACTACTCCCCACCCCCCCCATGTTTTATTATTAACAGATAATGCCCAATAATAACTACTGTAATAAACTTGGACCTTTAACTCACCCCACAAACAGTTCCGTATTTCCACCATCACCCCTGCAGGATTCTTTCAAAAACATCCACTTTTCACTCGCTGAGTTTTTGACGCGGCGCCGGTGAGGTGTGGGAAGTGGCAAAACATGAGGGAGAACGGGGGACTATTTTTTTTCGATTTTTTTCCTTATTTCTATTTTGTTTTCACTTTTTATACAACTGAGATGTCACAGTCTTCAAAGGATTAAGCGCCAAAATGTCGGATCAGCTATATTCTGTTTACTTTCAGCTGACGATAGATTGCAGATATATTTTAACCCTTCCCGTACCGAAGACGTCTTTATTATTTGATTGTAGCTACCTTTAGACGATTTTATGAAGCTTAGCGAGGACATAAATGGTAGCTAAAAGGATTAATTGAGATAGTCGGTAGTCTATGAATGGGTAAACGTCCTTCCTAAGCTGAATATAATCGTCCAATAGTCTCCAAAATATAATACAAACAACGTCACCGGTACTGTACGGGTTGAATTGTCATGTTGATTATTAAGGGGAGATGGGGCGTTTTTCGGGTCCACCTTCTTCCTCACGTTTAGCCCCATTAGTTTTCAGATTTTATGACGTTCGGCCCATTAGTTTGGGGATTTTAAGATCTTTCGCCCCGTTTATTTGTCAATATTAAGACCTTTTGTGCTATTTAGGTGTAGATATTTTTCCTGGCGAACGAAAGTGAGCCTGCAATTTTGGAAGGACGGGACAATTTTCTACCAATAAATGTACAATAAATAAAAAGGAGGATCTAATGGATGTTGAAGGAGGATCTAATGGATGTTGAAGGAGGATCTAATGGATGTTGAAGGAGGATCTAATGGATGTTGAAGGAGGATCTAATGGATGTTGAAGGGGGATCTAATGGCTGTTGAAGGGGGATCTAATGGATGTTGAAGGGGGATCTAATGGATGTTGAAGGGGGATCTAATGGATGTTGAAGGGGGATCTAATGGATGTTGAAGGGGGATCTAATGGATGTTGAAGGGGGATCTAATGGCTGTTGAAGGGGGATCTAATGGATGTTGAAGGAGGATCTAATGGATGTTGAAGGAGGATCTAATGGATGTTGAAGGAGGATCTAATGGATGTTGAAGGAGGATCTAATGGATGTTGAAGGAGGATCTAATGGATGTTGAAGGGGGATCTAATGGATGTTGAAGGAGGATCTAATGGATGTTGAAGGAGGATCTAATGGATGTTGAAGGAGGATCTAATGGATGTTGAAGGAGGATCTAATGGATGTTGCAGGAGGATCTAATGGATGTTGAAGGGGGATCTAATGGCTGTTGAAGGGGGATCTAATGGATGTTGAAGGGGGATCTAATGGATGTTGAAGGGGGATCTAATGGATGTTGAAGGGGGATCTAATGGATGTTGAAGGGGGATCTAATGGATGTTGAAGGGGGATCTAATGGCTGTTGAAGGGGGATCTAATGGATGTTGAAGGAGGATCTAATGGATGTTGAAGGGGGATCTAATGGCTGTTGAAGGGGGATCTAATGGATGTTTTTTTATTGAAGGGGGATCTAATGGATGTTTTTTTTATTGAAGGGGGATCTAATGGATGTTTTTTTTTATTGAAGGGGGATCTAATGGATGTTTTTTTTATTGAAGGGGGATCTAATGGATGTTGAAGGGGGATCTAATGGCTGTTGAAGGGGGATCTAATGGATGTTGAAGGGGGATCTAATGGATGTTGAAGGGGGATCTAATGGATGTTGAAGGGGGATCTAATGGCTGTTGAAGGGGGATCTAATGGATGTTGAAGGGGGATCTAATGGATGTTGAAGGGAGATCTAATGGCTGTTGAAGGGGGAGCTAATGGATGTTGAAGGGGGATCTAATGGCTGTTGAAGGGGGAGCTAATGGATGTTGAAGGGGGATCTAATGGATGTTGAAGGGGGATCTAATGAATGTTTTTTTTTAAAGTTTGATGGAGGTCTAGGGAGGAAACTAGAAAAATAATGAATACATGCAAAAATCGCCCAAAAAGTGAACCATCTTAAACTGCACAAAATCCTCTAAATATAGCTAGCATGAAAATAAAAAGACGGCGTCGGCACATAAGGGGTTAACAGGACACAGAGCCATGGTAGTTTCATAAGGGGTTAACAGGGCACAGAGCCATAGTAGTTTCATAAGGGGTTAACAGGACACAGAGCCATAGTAGTTTCATAAGGGGTTAACAGGACACAGAGCCATAGTAGTTTCATAAGGGGTTAACAGGACACAGAGCCATGGTAGTTTCATAGTGATCCAATAACTGTAGTGGTGTTTAAGAGATTCAATTGACCACTTGCGAGTTTCAGGCTATAAGGAAGTTGGAGCTGTAGATATCGATATTTTTTTAACACAATTAATAGCTAAAATACGGTCGTAGTGCATTAATTATAAATACGGTCGAAGTGCATTAATTATAAATACGGTCGTAGTGCATTAATTATAAATACGGTCGTAGTGCATTAATTATAAATACGGTCGTAGTGCATTAATTATAAATACGGTCGTAGTGCATTAATTATAAATACGGTCGTAGTGCATTAATTATAAATACGGTCGTAGTGCATTAATTATAAATACGGTCGTAGTGCATTAATTATAAATACGGTCGTAGTGCATTAATTATAAATACATTCAATCAAATTCAACCTACTTTCTATCCATTATAAACCTACATTATTATTGTATTTCTGCTTAAGGGGAGATATCCACTTGAGGGATTATTTCTGCTTAAGGGGAGATATCCACTTGAGGGATTATTTTCTTGGCCCCATTCTCCCTCATGTTTAGCCCCATTGCTTTTGAGATTTTAAGACGTTTGTCCCATTATTTTGGCGATTTTAAGAACTTTCGCCCCTTTGCTGTCAATTTTAAGACCATTTGTGCCATTTAGGTGTCGATTTTATCCTGGCGAGCGATAGCGAGCCTGTAATTTAAGAGGAACCGGCATTTCTACCGAAAAATGTACAAATTTATCTTGAAAGGGACTCAAGGGGGTGTAATTTTAAGCTTGATGGAGGTCTAGGGAACAAACTAAATACCTCCCCTTAATATCGATGTGTATGGCTCGCAAGTGATCAATTAACCACTTGCAAGTTTCAGGCTATAAGGAAGTTGGAGCTGTAGACGTCGATATAGAACAGAAATGCAATAATAACTTAGATTTTTGGTGAGTAGACATGATGTTGAATTGGGTTTTATATACTTAAGGGGAGATTTCCACCTGGAGGATTTTTTTCTGAACCTCTTTCTCCCTCATGTTTAACCCCATTGCTTGTGCGATTTAAAGACGCTTGCCCCATTAGTTTGGCGATTTTAAGAACCCTCGCCCCATTTCTGTCAATTTTAAGACCATTCGTGACATTTAGGTGTCGATTTTTTCCTGGCGAGCGATAGTGAGCCTGTAATTTAAGGGGAACCGGCCTTCTACCGGGACACTTTTCTACCGAAAAATTTACAAATTTACCTTGAAAGGGGGTCAAGGGGGAGTAATTTTAAGCTTGATGGAAGTCTAGGGAATCAACTAAAAACCTCCCCTTAATGCATGTATTACGACCACATTTTAGCTGGTAATTCTGCTATACATATATATCAATGTCTGCAGCTCCTACTTCCTTATAGCCTGAAACTCGCAAGTGATTAATTTACCATCATCTGGGAATAATCCGACTATAGTATTCAACCTTCGTGTATTTAATTACAAAATATACAAACTCATTTCTGTCATACTCTCCCAAATACACAGTTGGCAGGCACACATAACAGCGTATTGTATGCATGGAAGCACACAATTTCCTACTCAAAACTCTCTTCCTCTCTGTTTGTCTGTGCATGTCTGTGTGCCTGTCTGTCTGTCTGTCTATCTGTTTGCCTGTCTGTGTGCCTGTCTGTCTGTCTGTCTGTCTGTCTGTCTGTCTGTGTGCCTGTCTGTCTGTGTGCCTGTCTGTCTGTCTGCCTGTCTGTCTGTGTGCCTGTCTGTCTGTCTGTCTGTGCATGTCTGTGTGCCTGTCTGTCTGTCTATCTGTCTGTCTGTCTGTGTGCCTGTCTGTCTGTGTGCCTGTCTGTCTGTCTGTTTGTCTGTCTGTGTGCCTGTCTGTCTGTCTGTGTGCTTGTCTGTCTGTGTGCCGGTCTGTCTGTCTGTCTGTGTGCCTGTCTGTCTGTGTGCCTGTCTGTCTGTCTGTCTGTTTTCCTGTATGTCTGTCTGTCTGTGTGCCTGTCTGTCTGTCTATCTGTCTGTCTGTTTGTATGTATATGTACCTGTCAGTGTATGTGCCTCTCTCTCTCTCTCTCTCTCTCTCTCTCTCTCTCTCTCTCTCTCTCTCTCTCTCTCTCTCTCTCTCTCTCTCTCTCTCTCTCTCTCAGCAAAATATTGACGTATCCAAATAATATGGCAGCCCAGTCTTTCTTTTCACCTTTCCTGCAAAAATGTATCATGTGGAAAAAGATAACCCAATACAACATAACAAAACACATATGCTTAGAGATAACACATATACAACATAACAAAACACATATGCTTAGAGGTAACACATATACAACATAACAAAACACATATGCTTAGAGGTAACACATATACAACATAACAAAACACATATGCTTAGAGGTAACACATATACAACATAACAAAACACATATGCTTAGAGGTAACACATATACAACATAACAAAACACATATGCTTAGAGATAACACATATACAACATAACAAAACACATATGCTAAGAGATAACACATAATTATACAACATAACAAAACACATATGCTTAGAGGTAACACATATACAACATAACAAAACACATATGCTTAGAGGTAGCCCATATGCACCATAACAAAACACATATGCTTAGAGGTAACACATATACAACATAACAAAACACATATGCTTACAGGTAACACATATACAAAATAGCAAAACACATATGCTTAGAGGTAACACATATACAACATAACAAAACACATATGCTTAGAGGTAACACATATACAACATAACAAAACACATATGCTTAGAGGTAACACATATACAACATAACAAACACATATGCTTAGAGGTAACACATATACAACATAACAAAACACATATGCTTAGAGGTAACACATATACAACATAACAAAACACATATGCTTAGAGGTAACACATATACAACATAACAAAACACATATGCTTAGAGGTAACACATATACAACATAACAAAACACATATGCTTAGAGGTAACACATATACAACATAACAAAACACATATGCCTAGAGTTAACACATATACAACATAACAAAACACATATGCTTAGAGGTAACACATATACAACATAACAACACACATATGCTTAGAGGTAACACATATACAACATAACAAAACACATATGCTTAGAGGTAACATATACTGTATACAATATAACAAAACACATATGCTTACAGGTAACACATATACAACATAACAAAACACATATGCTTAGAGGTAACACATATACAACATAACAAAACACATATGCTTAGAGGTAACACATATACAACATAACAACACACATATGCTTAGAGGTAACACATATACAACATAGCAAAACACATATGCTTAGAGGTAACACATATACAACATAACAAAACACATATGCTTAGAGGTGACACATATACAACATAACAAAACACATATGCCTAGAGTTAACACATATACAACATAACAAAACACATATGCTTAGAGGTAACACATATACAACATAACAAAACACATATGCTTACAGGTAACACATATACAACATAACAAAACACATATGCTTACAGGTAACACATATACAACATAACAAAACACATATGCTTAGAGGTAACACATACAACATAACAAAACACATATGCTTAGAGGTAACACATATACAACATAACAAAACACATATGCTTACAGGTAACACATATACAACATAACAAAACACATATGCTTAGAGGTAACACATATACAACATAACAAAACACATATGCTTAGAGGTAACACATATACAACATAACAAAACACATATGCTTAGAGGTAACACATATACAACATAACAAAACACATATGCTTACAGGTAACATATATACAACATAACAAAACACATATGCTTACAGGTAACATATATACAACATAACAAAACACATATGATTACAGGTAACACATATACAACATAACAAAACACATATGCTTACAGGTAACATATATACAAATACAACATAGCAAAACACATATGCCTAGAGGTAGCTCACATATATTAACCGTACAACATAACAAAACACGTAACGATTTTAAGACGTTTCGCCCCAATTGTTGTCAATATAAAGACCTTTCGTGCTATTTAGGTGTCGATTTTATCCTGGCGAACGAAAGCGAGCTGGAAATTATAGGAGGAACCGGCCTTAGTTATTCTACCGAAAAATGTACATATTTATCTTGAAGGGTGGTCTATGGGGTGTTTTTTGTAAGCTTGATGGAGGTCTAGCGATGAAACTATAGAATAATGAAATACATAGACAAATAGACCAAAAAACAACCACTACCCCCTTAATGTCTAGACGCGTGGTTCCTCGCAGCGAAGCTTAAGGGGAGGTTTGTGGCTTTTCTCTACCCCATTCTCCCTCATGCTTAGCTCCATTAGTTTTGAGATTTTAAGACGTTCGCTCCATTAGTTTGACGATTTTAATAGCTTTCGGCCCATTTCTTTGCCAATATTTATACCTTCTATGCCATTTACGTGTCGATATTTTCCTGGCGAGCGATAGCGATTCTGTCATTTTGGAGGAACCGGACTTTGGCCTGTCTTCGGCCGAAAATTTGTATAATGAAAAATGTAGAATTTTAACTTAAAAAAGTTTTTTTTTTTTTTTTTTCTTTTTTTTCCAAGCTTGGTGGAGGTCTAAGGAGAACCCCCCCCCCCCCTCATCCCTAAAGTAGTGATAAAAACAAAACAAAATGGGAAAGGCACTCGACACAGCCATTTCTGCCTCTTGTCTCCTTTATCCACATAGGAAACAGAAAATGCAAAAGGTAAATGTCTCCAAAAAGCAATTGTGGTGGGAAGAACCAGGAGCTGGGGGTGGGGAGAGGGGGGAGCTCTTTGGGAAAGGGTTGGTTGGGAGAATGGCCTACATAAGCTTCCAATAGACTGAACATATATACATAGTGAGGGGGGATGCTGGTATTTTGTCTGCCCCCCCCCCCCCTTTCTCCCTCATGTTTAGCCTTACCATATTAGTTATTAGATTTTCAGAAGTTTGGCCCATTAGTTTGGAAACAGGGGAAATAGACCAAGAATAAAATAGTTAGAGGGAAAAAGGAGATAAAGAAAACAGAAAAAGAGTATTAGTGACAAAGAAAAAGTAAATAGCGAAAATGGAAGAGAAAGAGAAAGATAAAGAAAGATAAAATAGAACAGGAGAATTAGTGAGAGGGAAAAAGGAGATAGAGAAAATAAAAGAACAAGAGAATTAGTGAAAGAGGTGTTGAAGAATTGATACAAAGAATAAGGGGAGAACAGGATAGCAAAAATAGAAGAACAAGAGAATTAGTGAGAGGGAAAAAGAGACAGAGAAAATAAGAGAGAATTAGTAAGAGGGATAACAGAAAATAGCGAAAATAGAAGAACAGAGACAATTAGAGTCTGAAAAAAAGAAATAGGGTAAATAGAAGAAACAAGAGAATTAGTGAAAGGGGTGGTGAAGGGTTGACAGGAGATGAGAGAGAGAGCGATCTGTAAGGCTAGTAGGATAAAAGAGAGGGGACATTTAAGAGGACAGTGGTTATTTATTTGGGTAGGTATATATATATATCCATTATCCATTTATTTTTTAGTTTCTTCCCTAGACCTCCATCAAGAATAAAAATAAACATCCATTAGATCTCCCTTCTAGATTAATTTGTACATTGTTTCGGTAGAAAAATGTCCCGACCGAAGGCCGGTTTTTCCAAAAATTCAGGCTCACTATCGTTCACCAGGAAAATAGTCGACACCTAAATAGCACGAAAGGTCTTAATATTGACAAAGAAATGGGGCGAAATGTCTTAAAATCGACAAACCAATGGGCCGAAACGTCATAAATCTGAAAACTTATGGGGGCTAAACACGAGGAAGAAGGGGGACCATAAAAACGACCCATCTCCCCTTAAAGTTAACCCTTTCAATACCAGGGACGTCATATTTATTTGATTTCAGTTACACGGTTTGATGAAGCTTGGGAAGGATATACGGTAGCTAAAAGGATGAATAATTGAGATAGTCTGCAGCCTTTTTAATGCGTAGACGTCCTTCCTAGGCTGAATAAAATCGTCTGATAGTTGCCAGAATATAATAAAATGGACGTCACCGGTAATGAATGAGTTAACCCCTTCTGTACCGGGGACGTCTTTTTACCTTTATTCTGGCTACATATATTAGACTGATTCAGTTTAAGAAGGTCTTCCACCAATTACCAGGCTTCGAACTATCTCACTTAACCATTTGTACTACCACAGATCCTTCTTAAACTGCACAAAATCGTCTAAATATAGCAAGAATAACATTGAAAAGACGTCGCCGGTACAGAAGGGGTTAATGGAATTGAAGACAAAATAATTGAACGATAGGAAGGCGATGCAATTTGTTAAACTAAATATTTTGTATATACTGTAGGTAGCGCCAGCGAACTTGACCATACTCTTGACCCCTTAACTTCGTATAACTCGAAATGAATGAAAACAATCGGGCTGACTTTTCT
Organism: Paralithodes platypus; assembly: GCA_032716605.1. NCBI lineage: Eukaryota > Metazoa > Arthropoda > Malacostraca > Decapoda > Lithodidae > Paralithodes > Paralithodes platypus. Next base: position 74,699,834 of record CM064573.1, read on the forward strand.
ATCATTTGGGAAGAGTCCACCAGGAAATAGGTTAGGATATTTACGTACAGCCAGGTTGCTCTAGGCCCTTTTGAGTTATGAGAAGCTAAGGGGTCAAGATGAGTGTCAAGTTCGTGGGTGCTACCTTTAGTATGACATGTCTATAATATATATATATATATATATATCCGGGCCTTGTTTTTTACGCGCTCTCTCTCTCTCTCTCCCCCCCCCCCCCGCCTTCGCCGCCTCTTTGATCTCGTTGGCTTCCCGTTTAACCCCCCCTCCCTATTTTTTTCTCCTCTCTCTCTCTCTCTCTCTCTCTCTCTCTCTTAATTAAGGGAAGGGAGGAGGGGGTTCATTTAAGGGGAGGTTTTCTGGACCCCTTTCTCTCTCATGTTTAGCCCCATTAGCTTTGAGATTGTAAGACGTTCAGTCCATTAGTTTGGCGATTTTAAGACCTTTCGCCCGACTTCTTTGTCAATATTAAGACCTTTCGCGCCTTTTAGGTGTCGAGTTCAACCTGACGAGCGATAACCAGTCTAATTTTTGAGGCACCGGCTTTCGGCAGGGAATTTTTTTTTTACCGAAAATAATGTACAAATTTCTCTTTAAAGAGGGGTTTGTTCTTTATTATTTAAAGCTTGATATGGGTCTAGGGAACAAACTAATAGTGGTTATTTTTTGGGGTCAATATATGTATATCATATATGGTTTAGTTTCCTCGCTAGACCTTCATCAAGCTTAAAAAAAACACCCCCTAGTCCCCCCTTCAAGATAAATTTATAAATTTTTCGTTATAAAAATTTCCCGGCCAATGACCGAAATTACAGGCGCGCTATCGCTCGCCAGGAAAAAAATCGACACCTACATGGTACGAAAGGTCTTGATATTGATATAGAAATGTGACGAAAGGTTTTAAAATCAACAAACTAATGGGGCGAATGTCTTGAAATATGAAAACTAATGGGGCGGAAGAAGGGGGACCAGAAAAATTGCCCATCTCCCTTTAACCCCTTCACTAACCTTTACGTAATTCTCATCACATTCCGCTTACGATTAGACGATTTTCTTTAGTTTTTAATCGACCTCTATTGGTTAAATACGATCTTTATCAACCCTCTTAATCTAATTTATTAATTTAACTCCACACATCAAACACCTCCAAACGAAATTTATGAAAGCATGTGATCCTACCGGGATTCGAACCTGGGTTACCCACTACATATGTTAAACACTCTAACCATTACACCATCAAGGTCCTTCTTAATATCTATAAAATAGTCTAAGTTTAGCCAGAATCAAAGGTAATAAAGGCGTCATGGTGTTGAAGGGGTTAAGCCCGGGTGTGGAGAGAGAGAGAGAGAGAGAGAGAGAGAGAGAGAGAGAGAGAGAGAGAGAGAGAGAGAGAGAGAGAGAGAGAGATCAGGGAAAGGGAGCTGGACTGTTGGGCATTTTCAGTTTAGGAATTTTTATTTTATTATTTGTGTTTTGTTTACGGTGTGTATTGTATTTACTTGTGTTTGTTGTGCTGGTGTTGTTGTTTGTGTGGTGATCTGTTTAGCATGCCCCTCCTTTGTTCTCTCTCTCTCTCTCTCTCTCTCTCTCGCTCTCCTCTCTTCTCTCTCTCTCTCCTAGTGTGTGGTGTGTACAGTATCATCTCTGTATATATAATCTATACAATATTATATACAGTATATACCTGTATATATATATATATATATATATATATATATATATATATATATATATATATATATATATATATATGTATATATTCCTCACTCCCAACTATAGCCACATATAATATAACCAACCCCATAAAGGCTACCCACCAATAATGTTGGTTTAAGCCTGATACAAACACAGGCCACCCAGAGTAATGGGACGGGATTAGGCCTGGCTAAATTATGGCACGGCCTTTCGCACTGTGTGGGATATGATATGTATTCTAAAGCCGCTGTCACACGAGCGATTTTTCCGTCAATTTTCCATGAGCAAGTTCTTTCTCATTATATTTAGGTACATTTTTGCACTGGTATCAGTAACTAGACTGAAGGTAGAGTATGTTAGGCGGCTGTAAAGTGTAATATTTGAAGCTGCCAGACCATAATTGCCCGTAAAGATTGCTCGAAAAACGGCTCGTGTGACTCCGGCTAAACGCTCTAGCTAAGACTAGCTATACTGTGGACGCGGGAGTTGCCGTTTAGCATTCAGAAATAGAGTTCTCTCAATTTCATAATGACCTCTCCAATATTAATTTTCTGACCACAGCTCACTCAAAGACAGCTGCAGAGGTTGAGGTGAGAGGTTTCTAAAGGTTTCTAAACACCCCCCGATGATCACAGAAAGGGCGCAAATCGCGTCCTGTGCGTGAAAGGGTTAAGCATACTCTTCTATATATGTAAAGTATATATTAGTGGTTTATCAATGCCATGTAGTACCGTAACTGTTTATGTATATTGTATACGAACAAATAGCACAAGATTAACTGTATATGAAATATTTATACAGAAAATTAGCAAACAATTATGTTAAGATATTTACCTCTTGCTTTTTTTTCTGTCCGAGTGAGGGAGACAAAAGGCAGAACTGCCTGTAGCGAGTGCCTTCCCTATTCAGTTATTTTTTAGTTTCCTCGCTAAACAATCAATCTTAAAAAACACTCTCTAGACCCGCCTTCAAGATATATTTGTGCATTTTTCGATAGAAAATTGTCCCGGTCTAAGACCGGATTCTCTTAATATTACAGGCTCGTTATCGCTCGTCAGGAAAAAAATCAACACCTAAATGGCACGAAAGGTCTTGATATTGATATAAAAATGGGACGAAAGGTCTTAATATCGCCAAACTAATGGGTCGAACGTCTTAAAATCTAAAAAAACTAATGGTGCTAAACACGAGGGAGAAGGGGGCCCAGAAAAACCAGCCCAACTCCCCTTAATACGTGTACATATGTGTGCGACTGAACATGTGTAAATGTGTGTGCGTGCGTGTGTGTGCGTCTTTGAGTTCGCAATATACAGTATATACATGGTCATACTTGTAAATAGTTTATAAAAGTGTGAGCATATGACGTTTGGAGTTTCATGAAGCCAGTTAATCTGAGAGAGTCATATATGTTTCTCTCTCTCTCTCTCTCTCTCTCTCTCTCTCTCTCTCTCTCTCTCTCTCTCTCTCTCTCTCTCTTTTCTGTTGCGTTGTAGGTACACTCGGAAACCATAGTCCCTAGCCCACTCATAAATAATCGTCTATTATACCTAATATCCCATCATATTTCCATGTTTTTTTATCTGATTTCTCCTATATCATAATAATGCTCTTAAGATTATATCCTATATCCTATATGTTGATGTTTCTACCATCACCTCATTTGTTTCAAGTCTCTCTCTCGCTCTCACTCACTCACTCTCTTTATCTCTCTCTCTCTCTCTCTCTCTCTATCTCCTCACCAGTCTGCAACGACCATAATTCTGACTATTCAATCACCCACTACCGATCCCTCTTCACTCACTCAACTCACCACAGGCACCCTTGGCACTCTCGTAGGGGGGGGGGGGGGGGGGGGGGGGGTTATAGTGAAGGGGGGTCATTGCTTGGCTGTGTATAAGTAATAATGTGGAAATCTTTGCCCACCCCACGACAATCTCTAGCTAGACCCATGACACTATTTATACGCCTCTCGCTCTCCTCATCTCTACTCCGCTCGTCGTCGCTAATTTGTAGATAAGATAGAGATTGAAGAGGATTGAGAGAGAGAGCGAGAGAGAATTTGGTTTAAAATTACAATAAAACTTGCATAAAATAATAATCACGAGGAACGAAACTCGTGCGGAAACTGCATTTCACACACACACACACACACACACACACACACACACACACACACACACACTCTAGCCCCAAACTAATTAACTTTCTCTGCACAATAAAAGGCGTATTTTCTTCAACCTCCCGAACCTTTAATGTTGCGTTACCCCCTCCATAAACACAGGCTTTGCTTGAACTAAGTAATTGCCGCCGAACCTTTAAGGGGAGAGGGGCGTTTTTATTGACTTATTGTTTTATCTTTTATTAAGTTTTTAGTTTGCTACCTATATCTCCATCAAGCTGTAAAAAAACACCCCCTAGACCTCCCTTCAAGATACATTTTTCGGTCGGAAAATGTCCCGGCAAATTACAGGCTCGCTTTCGCTCGCCTGGAACAAAAAATCGACATCTAAATGGAACGATAGGTCTTAATATAGACAAAGAAATGGGGTGTAAAGTCTTAAAATCGCCAAACTAATATGCCGAACGTCATGAAATCTGAAAACTAATGGGGCTAAACACGAGGAAGAAGGGGGGCCAGAAAATCCAGCCCACCTCCTTTAACCCCTTCTGTACCGGTGATGTACTTTTCATTTAGTCTGGCAAATAATAGACGATTTTTATTCAGCTTAGGAAGGACCTCTAGCAATAATAAGGCTTCAGACTTTCTCGACCAACCCTTTTAACTACCACAGATCCCAATGCACTTGAATACACTAATGAAAGCATATGGTCCTCCCGGGATTCGAACTCGGGACACCACACACCCAGAACATAAGCATCTAAACCATTACACCACTAACACAGTTTATATTACGCACGTCGCTGGTACTCAAAGGGTTAATGTTTCTCTCTCCCCTCCCTAAACACAGTGCCTTTGCTTGAACTCTGTAATTGCTTGCCGTGGAGAAATAAGTAATCTTGACTTTTTATCCGGGAGAATTGAAAAGCGTCTAAACGGGTTGAGTCTATTTGCGTACGAGTAGTGCTTTGTGTGTGCGTTCGCGTGTGTGTGTGTGCGCCAGAGAGAGAGAGAGAGAGAGAGAGAGAGAGAGAGAGAGAGAGAGAGTACAAAGGAAGTACAAAGGAGTACAAAGGAAATCAAGCAACAACAGATCTAGTGACCCTTCTAGGCTGCTTGTCCTCCAAAACACTGAGGATCAAGTGTCCAAACAGTGGTTTAGAGTGGGTAAGGGAACATTGGAAAGGGAACTACTGCCCTGCCACTAACGTGGCAGGACTAGGAAGTTAGTAGGGGACATATGGGTTAGTAACTGAGGGGAGGATAAAGTTATTCATTTACAAACGCAGTCAGTCGCGGGTTTGATGCGAGATATTTGTCTAGGCGGAATTTAAATGAATCAACGGGGCTGCAGTCTATAACGTCTCGGGGAAGCCCATTCCACAAGTTGACAACTCGATTGAAGAAGAACCTCTTAGATTCGTTTGCGAGTTAATGATTTACCAATAATTTTGCAAACCCGTTTCCCGCGTGTAATTAGATTGGTCGATAGTGAAGTAGTTAGTAGAGTTGATATTGTCGATGGGTTTGATGATTTTGAACACTTGAATTAAGTCGCCTCTTAATCTGCGCTGGGTTAAAGGAAATAGATTTAATTCTCTAAGACGCTCTTCGTATGGTTTGTTCTTTAGGCTAGGTATCATTTTGGTAACTCTACGTTGAACTCGTTCTAGCTTGTTTATATCTTTTTGGTAATAAGGGCACCAGGAGTGAACGCAGTATTCCAGAATAGGGCGCGGACTAAGGAATTGTAAAGGGTTAGGATAACTTCTTTGGATTTATGCTCAAATGACCTGCCTATAAAGCCAATTATTTTGTTTGCCTTCTTAACAACTTCTGAACATTGTTGACTCGGTTTTAGGTTACTCGATTGTTACTCCCAGATCAGTTTCTCGGTTTACATTCTGCAGCGGAGTGCCATTCATCGAATAGTTTGCTTTCTCATTTAGGTATCCGACATGTAGTACTTTACATTTATCCGCATTGAACCTCATTTGCCAAATTTGGGCCCAACATGACAATTTATCTAGATTGTGTTGCATATCGGCAACTTGTTCTTTTGAGAGTACGCTATTTGCAATTTTTGTATCGTCAGCAAATTTTGAGATTGTGCAGGTGAGACCCTCATCTATGTCGTTGATGTAAATTAGAAAGTAAATTGGTCCTAGTACCGATCCCTGGGGTACCCCGCTACTTACATTGGTCCATTTAGATGCCTTACCGTTTATGACTACCCTTTGCTTTCTGTTGCTGAGCCAATTTTCTATCCATTTCAACAACACCGTCTTGTATTCCATGCGCTTTTAGTTTTAGCAGTAAACGTTTGTGGGGAACTTTGTCAAAGGCCTTTTGAAAATCAAGGTATATAATATCTACAGCTTTACTCTCATCGTAGAGGTTGAGGATATCGTGGAAGAAGTCTAAGAGGTTTGTTAAACAGGAACTTTCTTACGAAAGCCGTGTTGCGTATCTTTAAGTATGTTATTTTCCTCTAAGTGATTTACGAGTCTGTCTCGTATGACCGTTTCTAGCATTTTACATACAACTGAGGTTAAGCTAATTGGACGATAGTTACTGGGTAGGGATTTGCTGCCTTTTTTGAATATCGGTGTTACGTTGGCTAGCTTCCACTGATCAGGCATAGTTCCAGACTGCAAGGATTTATTGAATAGTAATGTCAGTGGTTTGGAGAGCTCATCCTTAGCTTCCTTTAGAACTCTAGGCGAGATTGTATCAGGTCCTGGCGTTTTATTTACCTTGAGTTTATCTAAACAATTCAATACTTCTCTCTCTGTAACGGTGATATTGCTTAGGACATCTGAATTATCAATCTGAATCGGCGATGGTGTAGGGATATCACTGAGGTCTTCTGTTGTAAAAACTGATGCAAAGAAGGTATTGAGGGCATTACTCTATTACATAGAGAGAGAGAGAGAGAGAGAGAGAGAGAGAGAGAGAGAGAGAGAGAGAGAGAGAGAGAGAGAGAGAGAGAGAGAGAGAGCCTTATTTTCGTGTTCGAGTTCTTTCGGCCAAACTTGATTTCTTTTGTTTTTTTCACGTATTGAAGGTTAGAATAGGGTATATTAAAGCTTGGACTTATAATGTGTATATATATATATATATATACTGTATATAGTAAAACTCGCTAGGAAAAAATAAATATTGGTATTCCAATGTTTCATTTTTCCTGGCGTGTGTTAGTACATAATTTGATCACACCTATTTGCGATTTAACTTCCATATACAGTATATAATATATATATATATATATATATATATATATATATATATATATATATATATATATATATATATATATATATATTTACACTCGCAATTCATCCATAATTTTACTTTCATACATAAGATCACGACGAGGAACAGAACTTATGTAGACGACTGTACATACAAAAATAAAGTCTGTTTAGCCACAATTGTTGGAGTGTGGCCGAGTACCGACCAAAAAGGGCCTTAACCCCCACCCCCACCAAAAGGATATATGGCACAGGATTAGGGGGCGATAATTGGGGGCCATTCGTTGTGGTTAGTTTTTGGTCTAGGAAATTATGTGTTTATATATTTATTAGTACCGGTATCCTCGCTAGAACCTCCATCAAACTTAAAACAAAAAAAAACCCAAGAGCCCCCTTCAAGTTACATTTGTACATTTTTCGGTAGACAAATTCGGCCGGTTCCTCATAAATTACAGGCTCGCTATCGCTCGCCAGGCAATATATCGACACCAAAATTGCATGAAAGGCCCTGCTACTGACAAAGAAATGGAGCAACCAGTCTTAAAATCGCTAAACTAATGGGCCGAACGTCATAAATGGGGATAGACATGAGGGAGAAGTGGGGGGAGTCAAAACGGCCCTACACTACTGTTAGTGGGGGGGGGGGGGGGGCAGAAAGGCCCTACACTACTGTTAGTAGGTGATAAAACGGCCTTACACTACTGTTAGTGGGGGGGCGGGGGGGGTCAAAACGGCCCTACACTACTGTTAGTGGGGGAGACAGAAAGGCCCTACACTACTGTTAGTGAGGGTCAAAACGGCCTTACACTACTGTTAGTGGGGGGGCGGGGGGGTCAAAACGGCCCTACACTACTGTTAGTGGGGGGGACAGACAGAAAGGCAAATACACTACTGTTCGTGGGGAGGTCAAAACGGCCCTACACTACTGTTAGTGGGGGGGACAGAAAGGCCCTACACTACTGTTAGTGGGGGGGACAGAAAGGCCCTACACTACTGTTAGTGGGGGGGACAGAAAGGCCCTACACTGCTGTTAGTGGGGGGGACAGAAAGGCCCTACACTACTGTTAGTGGGGGGGACAGAAAGGCCCTACACTGCTGTTAGTGGGGGGTCAAAACGGCCCTACACTACTGTTAGTGGGGGGGACAGAAAGGCCCTACACTGCTGTTAGTGGGGGGTCAAAACGGCCCTACACTACTGTTAGTGGGGGGAGGACAGAAAGGCCCTACACTGCTGTTAGTGGGGGGTCAAA